>JAXIVJ010014712.1:15000-33633 GCA_036785665.1 Chirona hameri
CACATCTATGCCCCCCCCTGGTCTCACATATCTGGCCCCCTGGTCTCACATCTCTGGCCCCCCTGGTCTCACCTCTCTGCCCCCCCCCCCCCCCCCCCCCCTGGTCTCACCTCTCTGTCCCCCCTGGTCTCACCTTTCTGGTCCCCCTGGTATCACCTCTCTGGCCCCCCTGGTCTCACCTCTGCCCCCCCCCTGGTCTCACCTCTCTGGCCCCTCTGGTCTCACCTCTCTTCATACCGTGTCCGGGGTGTGTATGGTGCATCTGCCCCCCCCCCCCCCCCCCCCCCCCCTGGTCTCACCTCTCTGGACCCCTGGTCTCACCTCTCTTCATACCGTGTCCGGGGTGCACCAGCCGGAGCCCGCGGTTCACCACCGCACCCGCCAGCGGCTGTTATCGCTCGTCTCGGCGACTGTTTTGACCGACCCTCCCTGTGGACAGACGGCCGCCGCTATTTTCAGCGACGGGGCGTGTTTTCAGCCCGGGTCGGCCGCCCTGCCCCCTCCCCAGCGCCCTGCCCCTGCCCCTGCCCCCGCTCCTGCCTGTGGCCGTCTCTGGAGCAATCTCCATGTAAATGCCTGGCACCGGCGCGGCTGCAATTACGGCGCAGTAATGGCCGGCAACGGCGGTGGCGCGGTGACAGGCGCTGCTTCGGGCGGTCCGAGACACCCGCCGAGCCGCCGCCGCCGCCGAGCCGCCGAGCCGCCGCCGAGCTGCCCAGCGAGCCGCCGCCGAGCCGCCGCCGAGCCGCCCAGCGAGCCGCCGCCGAGCCGCCGCCGAGCCGCCCAGTGAGCGTCGCTTGCGTCGACCAGTGGAGGACCAGACCAGTGGAGGACCAGACCAGTGGAGGAGACCGCTCTGTCCCGCGGCCTCAGGTCCGGTGTGCTGACTTTAACCGCCGCTGCAGCTGGCGGTAGGGTTGCTCTCCTCGCTATTCGGCAGAGGGTTGCCAGCACGCGCGCGTACACGCGCGCGCGCTCGTTTGCATAGTCGTCGTCTGCAAATGAAAACTGGAGCCGTTGCTCTGTCTTGACATTTTACTATTTGTCTGAGTGTGCCTAACGTCTACGTAGAGCGCTCATGTACAAATGTTGGGACAGACTTGTCTGGAGCACTGCTGGGACCGCCGGAGGCCAGCCGACGTCGCTGACGATCTACGGTGGCCCGCCCACGCCCCCAATCAATGCCGGGGTAAATAATGGAGCGGGGCCGCGGCGCGCCGCGCCTGCCACCTGCGGACCGGGCTCGCCCGGCCTGCTGGGCGGTGACAGAAGCGGCCCCAGGAGACCATCACCACAGGGTTGGAGGAACATGACTGTATGAGGCAGCAGAAGGCTCAAAGACTTCTCTTCCGGAGGAGAGGGAAGGTCCCTGGAGACGGGGACACAGGACCGAGGAGTAAAGAGTCATTCGATATCAGAAGACAAAGTAAAACCAACTGACGGGAGGCTGTTTAAAATGAATTGCTAAGGAGAACTATTGGAGCCCGTGACAGCCACCGTTGCCGTGCCGCTGCTGTCGTGCCACACACTACGTTAGACAGCCGGGCAGCGCCGTCTGTTTGCAGCTCATTAGAGCTTCAGTCGATGACGGCGGACGCCGCACGGCAATCCCAACACCCAACAGTTCGCGGTACCGGTCCAAACACGTTCTGCCTGCAGGATTGCCGCGTGTCAGTCGTCGACCTGGCGGTCAGGCTCGTCACCGGAGACACTAATTAGCTGTGGAGAGGGGTGCAGGACCCGGCGACAGGTGGCCGGAGCTGCGCTGCAGCCCTGCCGCTCCCGCCGGCCGACGTGCCGCGGGGTTCGGGGACCTCCTGCTGACCGCGGGGTCCGAGGGACCTCCTGCTGACGGCGGGGTCCGGGGGACCTCCTGCTGACCGCGGGGTCCGAGGGACCTCCTGCTCACCGCGGGGTCCAGGGACCTCCTGCTGACCGCGGGGTCCGGGGACCTCCTGCTGACCGCGGGGTTCGGGGGACCTCCTGCTGACCGCGGGGTCCGGGGGACCTCCTGCTGACCGTGGGGTCCGGGGACCTCCTGCTGACCGCGGGTTTCGGGGGACCTCCTGCTGACCGCGGGGTCCGGGGACCTCCTGCTCACCGCGGGGTCCGGGGGACCTCCTGCTGACCGCGGGGTCCGGGGACCTCCTGCTGACCGCGAGGTCCGGGGGACCTCCTGCTGACCGCGGGGCCCGGGGGTCCTCCTGCTGACCGCGGGGTCCGGGGACCTCCTGCTGACCGCGAGGTCCGGGGGACCTCCTGCTGACCGCGGGGTCCGGGGGACCTCCTGCTGACCGTTGGGTCGGGGGGACCTCCTGCTGACGTTCCGCGAGGTCCGGGGGACCTCCTGCTGACGTGCCGCGGGGTCCGGGGGACCTCCTGCTGACCCCGGGGTCCGGGGGACCTCCTGCTGACCCCGGGGTCCGGGGGACCTCCTGCTGACCGCGGGGTCCGGGGGACCTCCTGCTGACCGCAGGTTTCGGGGGACCTCCTGCCGACCGCGGAGTCTGGGGACCTCCTGTTGACCGCGGGGTCCGGGGGACCTCCTGCTGACCGCGGGGTCCGGGGGACCTCCTGCTGACCGCGGGGTCCGGGGGACCTCCTGCTGACCGCGGGGTCCGGGGACCTCCTGTTGATCGCGGGGTCCGGGGGACCTCCTGCTGACCGCGGGGTTCGGGGGACCTCCTGCTGACCGCGGGGTCCGGGGGACCTCCTGCTGACCGCGGGGTCCGGGGACCTCCTGCTGACCGCGGGGTCGGGGGACCTCCTGTTGACCGTATCGCTGCAGGGAAACACGCTGAAAACGTGAGCGGTGGCGCTCTGTGTTGACTCTGCATCGCGTGATACATGTGGGGGCGAGGCCATCTGGACTCTCCGCTCGTCGTCAGCGGGGCTATTCTGGGGAGAGGGAGATAGAAGTGCCCGCCTCTGGGTTACATTACACAGCACCTGGCTGGCCGTTACCTGCCGGAGCGGGGCGCTGCCTCGGCAGACTCGTCCGCTGCTGACCCACTGCCGACTCTGCGAACAGAGTGCGCGCCTGAGTCACCCGGTATGGAGCTGTCGCCGCCTCCGGAGCGTGACGGACCCTCCAGCTGACTCACTGACATGTCGCTGGTGACCTATCCGGGTGCAGGGTAATCCTCTACCAAACGGACGTGGTGCTCTTCATACAATATAGCAGCGATTGTGAACAATTGTACTTGCTTTACCGTTTACGCACTCTTGGCGTCATATTCTTTAGTCCTACTTTATATTTGCTTATATTTTTTCTGGAAAAGGACTATGCAAAACTTGGTATGCCTTTCACGGTGTAACTTTATCTCGTTGTACACGATGGGTGCAATAAATTCCATTCCTGGCAGTGATTGCTGCCTTCTTAGTGTCTGTGCGTGTTCGCAATCTAGCTGCCGGTGCTATCCTGACCCGTTGTTAATTCGACTGACATTGTATAGTGCCCGTCTAATATATAGCGCCGCTGCTGCTGCTGCAGCGGCGTTAGCTGTCAAGTGTGTTTTCATCATGACTTCACTCCGTTATAGCGGTAATCAACGCTGAAGTTTTGCGCTTTCGTCCAAGTTAGATGAGACATAACGAAGATGAGTTATGCAGACTGAACTAAGCACTAAGCAGGCGTCGTTGAACGGATTATGCAGTGCTTGAGAGCACGACAGATCGTGCTAAGGTACAGTATTATACTTTAATGAACGAGCGCCTGAAAAAGATTTGTTATTGGACGAGCCGAAGGCGAGTTCAATAAGAAATATTTCAAGCGCGAGTCCATTAAATATTTTATGATGCAACTGTTCGCCCGATCCAATAATCCAATAATTCATGACCAAATATGGTATGATCCAATAACAAAGGTGTTAATAAGTTGAAGGAATATGATCATAATATGGCAGAAATATCTTTATTATATACGAAATATACTAAAGGAAAAGATCCGAGCTTTCGTGGCTAGCACATTATCAAGGATTATCACATCAAAACAAAGGTGTTATTGGATCCTGTAGAGTCCCTTATCACTTCCGGTGTTTTTCCCATTGGCTTCAGCATTACGATCCATTAACACATGCATTTATAGGTAAAATCTGTGTAACACGAGCTAATACGTGCTGAATAGAAAACGGTCTGTCAGTTGCATGATAATATGTTAAAATGCACAGAATATGCTGCATTTGTATGTCTTCAGGACCAAAAACTATTCTGAACAGGTAGGTACAAAAGATTTCGTAGCCAAAGAGAAGCATTAGAGAATGTCTTTACAATTTCAACGCTGAATGTTACCAAATTCAGAACTTTACACAAAATGTTGGTTTCGGGCTAGTTGATAAAAGTAGCGAGAACTTCAATAACACTCTGATGTTGAGCTTTTTATTCTGCCTGTGGGACATTTTTTATCTCTAAAAAAATGAAAAATCCGCAAACTTTTCACACAGGCTGTTGTTCTCTACCGCTGATCTTGAACGAGTTATCGTGCGGCCAAGCAATTAAAACACGTTAGAACGATTATCATTAAGCCAGGTATGCATGTGAGTCCATTGCTCATTGCCAGACGTACTGCATCTGTAACAATTGATTTTTACATATAAGAGGTCAGACGACGTTCACGATGGACCCTTTGATTGCAAGCGTGGAACGGTCCGTGTATATCCGCTGGAAGCTGAGCGTCAGGGCGGGGCAGACGGCTGCCAGAGGCTGACCCTCCTGTTGCGATCGGCCGCCGGATTTTGCCCCTCCATGACTGCGCACAGCCCGGCGCCGTCCCCGTGAAAGTGCGTGGTCGGATGGTGACGAACTCCGAGAACCGTTTTACTTTCTACTCGGACGGTTCCGGTGGTGTTACCGTGTGCCGGAGGTGCGCTGAGACCTGGCCGGTCGGGGTTCCCCGCGCCTGCCGGGCCCCGGCGGCCACCGCGCCGGCCCCGGCCGGGGCACCGTGTCAGCAGCGCCGCTCTGGGCAGGGGGCCGGCGCCCCGGGGCGGCGCGCCGGCCAGGCCTCCCCCGCCTGCGGCGATGGACCAACCGCCGAGAGAGAGAAAGAGAGAGAGAGAGTGGGAGAGAGACGGCGATCGGCGCGCACCGGCGCCAGTCGACCACCGCGCGCCGCGCCCGCCGCCCGCCGCCCGCCGCCCGCCGCTGCCGCCGAAACTGTGTCAGTCGCCACGCGCGCGCCGCGCCCGTCTCGCCGCGCCCGTCTCGCCGCGCCGAGTGAAGCCGTGCCGAGCGAGTAGTCGGCGCCATGGAGGAGTGAGCGGCGGCCTGCATGGCTCGCCAGCCGCCAGCAGCGCCCGCGCCCCGTCGACACCGATGCCGAGACATGGCGCCCATGTGTGAGGATAACACTTGACTGCCGCGTCAGCCGAGCTCTCGCCATGGTGTGCCTCGGCGGCCCGTAGTGGGCTGTGTGGTGTGCTCTGCTCTCGTGCAGTGAGAGGAGGAGGCTGTGGCGACCCGAGGATCGCCGCCGCCGCCGCGCTGAGTCAGTGAGTGCCGGCCAGACTGATAGTGCCGGTTGTACCGTGAGGCGGCCCCCGGCCAACATGTATTCAGGAATGACGTGGAACAACATGAGCAGCGTGGATGTTTCGCAGCCGAGCAGCGGGAGCGGATCGATCAAAGGTCAGTAGTGACCGGGAGAGCTGACCGGACCCGGACCGGGTCGGCCGGGTAAATCTCTCCCGTGTTCGCATTAAGCCGTGCCCACAAAGCTAGGCTTTTGGTCGCTAATATAGGAATGTTCTGCGTGAATTCCGTCCGAATGAAGTGTGTTATCTCTCTCTCTATAGACCGTAGGTTAGGATGGCTGAAACGTCACGCAATCTCGACACGCTGGAAGTCGTCATGCTCCCTCTGCCGGTGCAGCAGAATGCTCTGAAGAGCGGGAGCGTCACGGACCCACTCCACTGAGATCGTCCCTCTCGAGGCCGGTCAGATATGGCCCACCTGAGATCTGGGGCTATTGAATCGAGCCGGCACCGGCCTGCGAGCGGTGCGGCCGCCTGCTGCGGCTCGAGTAGGCTGTGCCGTTGCACACCAGTGAGTTACGGGAAAAACAACATGCCGGAGACTGTGCGGCCTTTCCAGTACAGCAACATAACACCGCAAGTGTCCGCATGATTTGATGACTTGTGGGCTCGTATTTCGAGCTGGGCTTGCGCCATGAGGAGGGCTTATCGTCGACTTGACCCGCTTGGCGTGCTAGTAAAGAAGAAGCCAGTAACGGGCTACTGGCCATTATTTGTGCACCATCGAGAGAACAATGTTATAGAGGATAGTTTGGCGCTCCCTTTCGCTCCGTTGCACCAGCTCACCAGAGCTCATGTTATAGTCTTCTAGCGGTGTGGGCGGTGTTGGTGGCTCTCAACAGCAGCCATCAAGGCGGCCTCGCCTGGCTCCAGCACCGCCACATACTGGTGCGGACTGCGGACCAGACTGTCTTACGAAACACGGCACGGGCAGAGCGAAAGTGTTCAAAATGAATCGCTTCGGTCGGTGTTTCCTGCGCGGAGGTGTGCCACTTCTGCCGGACTGCGGCCCACTTGGGGCTCTCCGATGCTCGAGGTCCGGTCTGACGGGTGGGCGGGTGCTCGTTGCACTGTGCACTGTGCAAACTATAGCTACATCAGACTGCAATGGAAGGACGTATTGCTACTTAAGTATGGATGCAAATAGGACTTTCACTCTCGAGGAGTATTATTGCATGGCAAGTTAACGAGGACGAGTGAGCAAAGATGCTTCTTTCACTTTCCGTATAATGTTCAGTCTCATTACGGTACTTCAGCAATTCTTTGATTCTAAATTAACCGTATTGTAGGTTCAGTGACAATGAACAGTACATGAATGCGGGCAATGGTACAAAGTATTGAGGGCAATGGTACAAAGCGTTTTGTACACATTATGTGTTCCCTAGTACCAGCAATAGCAGCTCTAGCCAGCAAATTTGCTGATAACTATGTCTGTGTGCCATTACTACACAACACCCCTTGTTGATGACGTCACGTCGGCCGCTGTGCAGTGGTAGTAGACCTGTCTCGGCAGCTGTCTGGTTGGTATGACGTATAGGGGGACTAGAACGTCCGCTCGGGCGAGAGAACCTGTGGATACATAACCTAATGTGTAGCCGGGTAGTGTTCTGAGGAATGAGGAACACATGGCCTGGGCGCGTCCCCCGGCCCAAACTGTGTGCGTCGGCTCTGCGTCAGGCATCGACTGTTGCGTGCTTAATTAATGGGGGCGGGCGAGCCTTCGTGAATGCCCGAATTACGCCGCCGCAATCGATGTGGCCGCCTGCTGGGCAGGTCGGCAGCGGGCGGGCGGCGGCGCCGCCGCCGGGGCCCGCGTCTTCCGTGTATGCGTGCGGCCCAGCCGCGCACCGCCGCCCGCCGCTGCCAAGAGCCGGCCGTCGAAATAGGCAGCCGGCGCGGCGTCGGCGTCGGCGGAGCGGCGGCCGACCGACCGACGGCCCGGTCGACGACCTCGTCCGACCGGCCGATGACCGACGAACGGCCTCAGACGCCGGGTTCGGGGTTCGAGCCGGGGCCGGAGGCGGATGGCTCCGGGGCTCCGGCTGTGGGCGGAGAAGGAAGCCGCCATGAAGAAGTGCCAGGGGTCGGACCGGGCAGAAGCGGACTGAGCAGGACCTGTCAGACCGGGCAGAGCTAATGAGAGAATGGGAGGAGAGGAGAGCGGACTGAGCAGGACCCTGTCAGATCGGGCAGAGCTAATGAGAGAATGGGAGGAGAGGAGAGCGGACTGAGCAGGAGCTGTCAGACCGGGCAGAGCTATTGAGGGAATGGAAGGAGAGGAGAGCGGACTGAGCAGGACCTGTCAGGCCGGGCAGAGCTAATGAGAGAATGGGAGGAGAGGAGAGCGGACTGAGCAGGAGCTGTCAGACCGGGCAGAGCTAATGAGGGAATGGGAGGAGAGGAGAGCGGACTGAGCAGGAGCTGTCAGACCGGGCAGAGCTCATGAGGGAATGGGAGGAGAGGAGAGCAGACTGAGCAGGAGCGGCGGTATGTGACGGAATCGAATATGGGATGTGTGACCAAGAGTGGGAGAGAGGAGACTGAGGCCTGTTCGGCATCTAAGAATATTCGACTGCGCATGCGCAGTAAGGCGCACTGAGTCTGGGCAGAGACTAACTGGCGTATGACGTCAGAAACTATGACGTCATCACCTGTCATGCTCCTCAGAATGTCTAAGCAAGAAATGTATGAAAGCGCCCGATATCAGAATAAAATTTATAAGCGGACACATATCGCGAAAACTGGTGGATTTTGAGAAGATGAAGATGAAGCAACTCACCTCATCGGCTGATGATCACTATCTTCGTTGACGTGATTCATGACAACTTCATCATCGCTTCTTTCTTGGTCTTCCATGAAAGCATTATTTATTAATTCAAAGAACTGGGGAATCCCTCTTCGCTCACCTTCCATCCCGATCACAATAAATCATCAATTATTACCGAGCGGGCGCGAAGCTGCCGTGAGGTTTCTCAACTTACTAGACAAATTTACATTTGAACCGGCCCGACACGACCCGAACCTACATACGTCATCGCCGGCGATTACTACTTGAACACAAATGCTGTCGATTCACGATACATATCTGGCGTACTTGCTACGATAAATTTGCTCCTACAGAAAGCCTGGCTTATGGTACCTAATACCAACATAAACAGTAAACTAAAATTATCGCAGACTTACTCCATATCCATCTTCGCTTCTTCAAGCTTTTCGCTTGGCGATGGTTGGTTGTTTATCGACGCTTCACGGTTGGAAATTGCCGCGTGCGCCAATTTGTGTTATCTGCTGCCCGGTTGCCGCGATTTTCCGGCAGCAGCGACAGCAGGAGGCAGCAGAGGTATGACGTCATACACCGTACCCCTCCCCACATCCCATTCCCCCCACTGGTCCACGCTGATTGGTCGATACGTTTTGACAGCAGTAGGCAGCAGCAGTCAGCCCGTCAGCAGGCGTCGTGAACAAGGCTCAGAGCGCGCCCGCTCGTTCATCGCCCAAAAAGGCGTTTTACTGGTTACCGAGCGGGCGTGAAGCTCCCGTGAGGTTTCTCGTCAACTTGCTAGACAAATGTACATTTGACCCGGCCCGAACCGGCCGTACAGACGTTTTTTTCGGAAGCTAATAACTTTGCAACCACAGCACCGATTGAGATCGGGTTTTCGCCATCGGATAGCTACATCAATCAAATTTTACTTTGAATATGTTTTGCTCTGATGTGGGTGGTAGCAAAGGACGTGACACGTGCGCCGGCGAAACCTTCCATAGTGAACGAATATGTATATAAGCATAAATTTATACGATGAAGCATGCAGCGCTCAGGACGTACTCCCTTTTGGCGGATTCGAGAAAGGAGATCATAAACAATTTAATACAACTTAATTAAGCTTTACCAGAGCGCGCCCGCTCGGTCATCGCCCCCCAAAAAAACGTTTTACTGGTGATAAACAATTCAAAAGCACGTATTTCAGGCTTCAGAACGGGATTACATAAATTTACAATAAATAAACCAGTACAACGCCTCTTTGGGCGACGACCGAGCGGGCGCGCTCTGGTAAAGCCAGAGCAGGTTTGACATATGAAACGGTACGGGAGCACACGTGGTAGTAACACATAGTCCTTTTAGTCCTCCATAAAAATTGCCAGGCCTCCATGCATGCCAACATAAAATTAAGTTGTATTAAATTGTTCATGATGTCCTTTCTCGAATCCGCCAAACGGGAGTACGTCCTGAGCGCTGCATGCTTCATCGTATAAATTAATTACCGAGCGGGCGCAAAGCGCCCGTGAGATTTATCGTCATCTTACTGGACAAATTTACATTTGACCCGGCCCGAACCGGCCCGACCCGGCCCGAACCGGCCATACAGACGCTTTTCGGAAGCTAATAACTTTGCAACCACTGCTCCGATTGAGATCGGGTTTTCACCATTGGATAGGACCGTCAAATCAATTTTGATTTTGGTATGGTGCGTTCTTATAGGGGTGGTACCACAGCGCGTGGCACATGCAAACGTCGAAATGAAAAAAAAATCATTCTTGATCGAAAATGGTTTCATGTATCTAAGCATTAATTTATACGATGAAGCATGCAGCGCTCAGGACGTACTCCCTTTTGGCAGATTCGAGAAAGGAGATCATGAACAATTGAATACAACTTAATTTGTATGTAGTTTGTCCCAGAGAAGCAGCAGATACCGCTCGGTTACCGCCGATTAAGGCGTTTTACTGTTGCTTGATCAATAAAGCCGTTTTTTATCATAATAATTTGTGTTCATTTCGACGTTTGCGTGCTACACGCGCTGTGGTACCACCCCTATCAGAACGCACCATACCAAAAACAAAATTGATTTGATGGTCCTATCCAATGGTGAAAACCTGATCTCAATCGGAGCAGTGGTTGCAAAGTTATTAGCTTCCGAAAAGCGTCATTCGCCAGTTCGGGCCGGGTCAAAATGTAAATTTGTCTAGTAAGTTGACGAGAAACTTCACCTTCGCGCCCGCTCAGTAAACAGAAAAACAGAAAGCTTATAGAAAGGCTGCTGCGATTTTGTATAGGCCACTTCTTCATTGCAAATGCAATTGTCCTAAGAATATTCTGCCCGTCTATGACTTCATAAAAAGTGGCATGACGTCACCGAAGATGTGACGTCACCTAGACTAAGAATATTCTTAGATGCCGAACAGGCCTCAGATCTGAGGTCTTGGTGGGCTTTTTCGGCAAGTAGAAGTTGGGTATCCTGCCGTCGGGTTTCCGGATTATCCTTCTTTGGCCAGTGGGATGGGTGAACGGGAAAAAACTGGCGAGTTACAAAATCGATTTTTGTAATAAGTTGATCAGGCCCGCGATAAATGGATCCTGGAACCTTCCGCAAGAGCGAAAGGTTTCAGATAATCGCTGTTTAGTTATTTAAATCGACGGAAGTTTCGACCCGCACATGTACTACCAATATCAGCACACACGAATGTTGATTGTCACTGTGTGGGTGTGTGGCCGCTGCGTGGCGCTCGACGTACTGGCCTACTGCAGCTGTCTGCCGTACAGCGACCTTCGGGCGGTCTCTGCCGGCCACGCTGGCGGCATCCTTTCTCCTCAAACACGTCCCTGTGTGCCTGTCTATCTGTCTGTGTGTCGGAGAGTCACAGTGGCACTCCGCTGTCTGCCGGCCGGAGACGAAACGCTACCGAGACGGGCAGAGGAGACGCGTGCGCTACTGAGACGGGCCGAGGAGACGCGCGATGTGACTGCGCCACGGTCTCCGGGCCGGCGGACCCGGAATCCCGAGTCTCGAGTCGGAATTCGCCGCCTCATGTCGTCTCTCCTCCTATCAGCCGCAGCCGAATCCAGTGACGTAACGACGGCCGGACAAAAAGCCAGTCGAAAGGGCGACTTTCATTTTCATGATCCATCAAGATGGAGCGATAGTTGGCGGGATGGCGTCTCCGCTGGCCGCCGCCTGGCGACGGGGCTGCTCCGCCAACCACAGCTCTATTGAAGTGCAGGGGTTGGATCTAGGTCAGCCGGCAACCAGCCGCCGGAGGACGTTGCACCCATGGCGCCCCCATGAACCCCCTGACCGAGACAAGAACCGCCTCGTATCGTCTTGCTCCTCCGGTTCATTTCCATTTTGTCTCCTAGGTCTTGACCGGTTTATCCCTTATCCATGTCCGGTTTTCCATCCTATTCCGCCCCCGTATGTACATCATCCTATCCCCCATACTCGCCCCCGTCCCGTCCCGTCCCGTCCGATACCACCCCGTCCCATTGAATACAGTTATACCTGCGTCCCATACCACCCCGTCCCATTCCGGTCACACAGTTATACCTGCGTCCCATACCACCCCGTCCCATTCCGGTCACGTGCTCGTCCAACTCCGCCATGACCCATCTATTCATAGCTTATCGCGTTATACCCTGTCTCTGACGTCCCGTTCCTACCGTCCCGTCCCGTTTTGTACTGTCCTCTATCCCCGTCCCGTCCCGTCCCGTCCCGTCCCGTCCCGTCCCGTCCAGTCCCATTCCATCCCATCCCATCCCATCCCATCCCATCCCATCCCGTCCCGTCCCGTCCCGTCCTGTCCGTCGCTGTCCGGCTCGGCTGCTGACCTGTCGGTACCACCAGGAGCGGCCCGACTTTGGCAGCAGCCGGGAGACGGCGGTCAGTCGCAGCTGGGAACACGGCGATTGCCCAACTGGAGCCCGCTGCCGCCGCAGAGCGCTCCGGGCAGGGGCGGGGTCCGGGCAGGGAGAGAGAGAGGGCTGCCGTCCAGGTGGCGGCGGGAGCGGCCGGCAGAGCGGGGAGCAGCGGCCACATGTGATACGCCACACAGGCGCTGCCGACACATGGCTGTTTGGTAAACAAGCACAGATCAGATTATGTCGGATAAGCACAAGTCCTGGCTTCCTGGGCACCGGGTGGCTGTGAAAGGCAGTCGACTACGGACTAGCTCAGCAGATGTCTCAATTGCTTCACTTATACAATGTTTAGTGTGACGTTCCCTTCAGTTGTTATCCAAGTTCGGTATGGCTATTCAGCATTACTCGCTGGCTTTTAAGTTCTGCGGGCGTACTAATACATTCGCATTTAGTGGATGTGAAGTGCTGCCTGCACATAAAAATACCAGATAAACAAGGGCGTCGTCACCTCCCGAAAGTTGGTGGAACGGAGGCATTTTGAAGTCGATTATTTCCATGCAACGCCCATAGGCGTGATGTTAAAATCCGATTATGTTGGGGGGGACGCGTTCCTCCCGTCCCCTGCTTCCGACGCCCACGGACTTGAGTTGCATTGTATCACCGAGAAGCAAATTACTTCGTGGCCAGAAAAATCAACTGTTTTCAGTTTTGTATGTATTGCTTCGGTTGACTTGAAACTGAACTGACTTGATCTTGTTATTCTTCAAGATAGACAAGAACATTGAAGCTCATACGGAAGATCATCTTTTAAAAAAAAAATGGCATTAGAATTCAGATGCCTTAAAATCACGGTTACTCAAGCTTGATATTGTGTCTGGAGCCACTATTTAACAAATAAAATTGCGCACATGCGCCATGCTTTCACATTTTAGCCTTTTACCTTGTTGTGTATTCATGCAACATGAAAACCCCTCAATAAGTCCTCAAAATAACAAAAGCCCCATGACTTGAGCTTTGAGTTATTCAAAGCAGGGATAAATACTGAAATTGTACATGACTTTGAAGTAATCAGTCTTCTTTGTTCAAAATACAACATGTACCTTTCTTTTGATATGCTTTGTGCTAACACCTTTTCGAATTTGCCGTGCATGTTAAGCGACTGTAGTACCGCTTAACACTAAAATTGTAGGAGGTATGCCTAGTTTCACTGTCCTAGTAAAACTACTGGAAGTATCATCGTCGTGCAAACGGCTATTTCCGAAACTTAAACGGTTAAAATCACAATGTCACGAAATTTTTTAGCGAGGTCAGTATTCTGGAGGGGCTTTTTACCCCCCCCCCCCCCCCCCCCCCCCCCCCCCCTCCCTCCCTGAAGAATATTTGGAATATCTCAAGAACGAATGCAGTTATCGGCGCTAAACTTTCAGTATCTTTCCGGGCATCATTTATACACGTATCAGCAAAGGGAAAATTGTGGGGTTCTAATGTGTCACGAGAAAATTACGTCATAGTGACGTCACTTCCGACAGATTTCGAGCCAAATTAGGCCGTACATTATTTTTTTTAAAAATGTAGCAAATACAGTTTTAAATATAACTACACTTTACATACATCACATGCTAATGAACAGTACTATCAAACTGCTATCTCGAAATTTTCATTTATTGCATCACGAGATTTGCAAAATTTATGGAAGTCAAAATTATATTTTTCGAAATATTTTCGAAGTTTGTGATCATTAAAAAAAAAACTGAATAAATATGGTAGACACTAGTGTTGTGAATATGTGTAGCAAGTTTCAAGTGAATATCTTCAACGGCTACTAACTGTTGACCTTTCAAAGGTCAACAAATGGTCGGTCCACATAGCACATAGTTCGTAGCAGAGCTTACAATACATTGCTACGATCTTTATTACGTCACTAACGGGCATGAAAAGTGAAAAAAGTAGAGACGGTGCTAATTAAGGTTGCACATTTGCATTTCAGTCGTATGATTCAGTGTCAAACTCATACCTACAACTGTGCACATTGGTGACCTTGACCATGACCTATGGCCCATTTTTTAGCATTGGGTTGCATATACAAAGTATTAGGGTGATTCATTGCGCCGATGTCATTTTGCGCCGTTCGTGCTCAGGATGAAAATTTAGGTTAGAAACATGCATCGCAAAGCATACTGAACCAAAAACTGCAATTTGACCTCTTGGCCTGATATGACCTCACTTAATACAATGTACGTGGATGGTGACAGTGGCGGATCCAGAACGGGTGGTTTGGGGGGCAAAATTCCAAAAAGTCTCACATAATTCTGAAAACTCATCGGATTTCGCTTGCTTATGCATTGATAGCTGATTTAAAGCTAACTTTCCTTAGTAAAAGATGCTTAAGCTAACTTTCCTTAGTTAAAAGAATGCTTAGATTGTCTTCTATATCAGGAAATTGTGTCATTTTTCGCCGATTTCAGACGGTTGGGGGGGGAGGGGGGGGCAATTGCCCATTTTACCCAACCGTAGATCCGCCACTGGATTGTGACCATGTGTAGCTTCCGATGTTTGCTACATGTATTAAGGCATCCTATATATTTCAACGCCTCTCTAGATTCCATAGTTACGGCCAAAACCGTGCGTTATCAGAAACGTTCAAATATTTTACTTGACCTGACCTGTGACGTCACCGGTGACCTCCAGGTCAGCACAATTTATTTAGTGTTGATAAAATTTCCTGGGCTATAGATTCCGTTTGACCTCAGCGCGATCGTCTTTTGGTTCCGAAAATACAAGCCCCCCCCCCCCACCCCCCACACACCCAGTGAGTCGTGTTACAAAAAATACCCCAGTGACCGCCGGTTAAATAACGAACGCCAATCAGATAGGTGAAGCATCAATGTCAGATGGGTTCACTGCGAGGCGTGTCGTCCGAAGCGGTACGTCCAAAACCTTTATCAGTTCATAGGTCCCTGATCCGTTATTTTGACCACGTTTCGACTGAGGTTAGGACATCATGTTCGGTTGAGGATTAATTACGTCATGGTGATCCATTCCGCGGTACTGACAAGGACAACCGTATTGAGGTCTTCACCAATCGCCTCTGCTCGTCAACGGCGTTATCAACTTCTAGATATCGCAGACGACATTGGTCGAACTCTACGTTTGTTCGGTATTGACTGACTGACGACAACACTGGTGACGACAAGCACTGTCAATGTAGCGGTGAGCCACTGCAGTGAGCCAATGTAGCGGTGAGCCACTGACAATGTAGCGGTGAGCCACTGCCAATGTAGCGGTGAGCCACTGCAGTGAGCCAATGTAGCGGTGAGCCACTGACAATGTAGCGGTGAGCCACTGCCAATGTAGCGGTGAGCCACTGCAGTGAGCCAATGTAGCGGTCAGCCACTGCAGTGAGCCAATGTAGCGGTGAGACACTCTAGTGAGCCAATGTAGCGGTGAGCCACTGCAGTGAGCCAATGTAGCGGTGAGCCACTGCAGATCTCCTGTTGAGGCAGTGCTGCGAACCGTCCCCAGCGTGACCATTGTGGCGCGCTCGGCGGACAGAACGCTCAGCAAACCGGGCCTCGGAGCGGTGCGCCGCGGCGCCACGGAAAGAGAAAGTGACGCAGGCGGGCAGCAACGCGCCGCTCCGACTGTTTTAACACGGAGCGATCCTGGCGGCGGCGGCGGCGGCGCGGCGGCGGCGCCGGCGGCGGCGGAGCGTCTGGCCATGTATGGCGCGTGCCGCCACGTGCCCCTCCCCTGACCCCCTCAGCTCTCCGCTGATACAATTGTCTGCTCCGAACCCGCTGATGTGAGGCTCAGTTTCTCACCCCCCCCCCCCCCCCCCTCAAGTCATGGGGCTCATTGGCTGTATTAGCCCATTAAACCTTATTACTTGTCAGAAGCTCGGGAATTATCGAGATTTGCAGGCATGTATTGTTTGTATGGGTATGTGATGTTAATTACATACATTTTAAAAAAGCAGTCTGAGCTGGAAAGTCTCCCATTCCTTTTTCCTTTGTCGCTGTAAAAATACAAATATTGCGTGTGTCGTTGAACAAATCGTATCGAAGCAAATCACTAAAAGAACAATCCGTAGCCGAAGTCCGGCACCATATTTTGTACGTTTAAGCATATTGATGTATGTCGGAAAAATCAATAAATTACAACTCTATTTTCTGTGCAACTTGAGCTGCGGCTAGCTACTTTTTGAAGGTGTTGACATCGCTTTTCTCTCTGAGTCGGAAACAAACGGTGTTCATTTCCGTTGTTGGTTAGGGGTTATATTCCATGGAAGGATCGTTTGGACCGAGTATCGCTCCACCCCATCCCGTACCCGTACACTGCGGAACCGTCCCCATCCCGGGCTCCCCAGAACGTGTCTCCATCCCGGGCTCCCCAGAACGGTGTCTCCATCCGGGCTCCCCAGAACGGTGTCTCCATCCCGGGCTCCCCATAACGCTGTCTTCATCCCGGGCTCCCCAGAACGGTGTCTCCATCCCGGGCTCCCAGAACGGTGTCTTCATCCCGGGCTCCCCAGAACGGTGTCTTCATCCCGGGCTCCCCATAACGCTGTCTTCATCCCGGGCTCCCCAGAACGGTGTCTCCATCCCAGGCTCCCCAGAACCGGTGCTCCATCCCGGCTCCCCAGAACGGTGTCTTCATCCCGGGCTCCCCATAACGCTGTCTCCATCCCGGGCTCCCCAGAACGGTGTCTCCATCCCGGGCTCCCCATAACGCTGTCTTCATCCCGGGCTCCCAGAACGGTGTCTTCATCCCGGGCTCCCCAGAACGGTGTCTCCATCCCGGGCTCCCCAGAACGTGTCTCCATCCCGGGCTCCCCAGAACGGTGTCTTCATCCCGGGCTCCCCATAACGGTGTCCCCATCCCGGGCTCCACATAACGGTATCTCCATCCCGGGCTCCCCAGAACGGTGTCTTCATCCGGGCTCCCCAGAACGGTGTCCCCATCCCGGCTCCACATAACGCTGTCTTCATCCCGGGCCTCCCCATAACGCTGTCTTCATCCCGGGCTCCCCAGAACGCTGTCTTCATCCGGGCTCCCCAGAACGGTGTCTCCATCCCGGGCTCCCCATAACGCTGTCTTCATCCCGGGCTCCCCAGAACGGTGTCTCCATCCCAGGGCTCCCAGAACGGTGTCTTCATCCCGGGCTCCCCAGAACGGTGTCTTCATCCCGGGCTCCCCATAACGCTGTCTTCATCCCGGGCTCCCCAGAACGGTGTCTTCATCCCGGGCTCCCCAGAACGCTGTCTTCATCCAGGGCTCCCCATAACGCTGTCTTCATCCCGGGCTCCCCAGAACGCTGTCTTCATCCCGGGCTCCCATAACGCTGTCTTCATCCCGGGCTCCCCATAACGCTGTCTTCATCCCGGGCTCCCCAGAACGGTGTCTCCATCCCGGGCTCCCCATAACGCTGTCTTCATCCCGGGCTCCCCAGAACGGTGTCTCCATCCCGGGCTCCCCAGAACGGTGTCCCCATCCCGGGCTCCCCATAACGCTGTCTTCATCCCGGGCTCCCATAACGGTGTCTTCATCCCCGGGCTCCCCAGAACGGTGTCTCCATACCGGGCTCCCCAGAACGGTGTCCCCATCCCGGGCTCCACATAACGGTATCTCCATCCCGGGCTCCCCATAACGCTGTCTTCATCCGGGCTCCCCAGAAACGGTGTCTCCATCCCGGGCTCCCCAGAACGGTGTCCCCATCCCGGGCTCCCCATAACGCTGTCCTCATCCCGGGCTCCCCATAACGGTGTATTCATCCCGGGCTCCCCAGAACGGTGTCTCCATCCCGGGCTCCCAGAACGGTGTCCCCCATCCCGGGCTCCACATAACGGTATCTCATCCCGGGCTCCCCATAACGCTGTCTTCATCCCGGGCCTCCCCATAACGCTGTCTTCATCCCGGGCTCCCCATAACGCTGTTTTCATCCCGGGCTCCCAAGAACGGTGTCTCCATCCCGGGCTCCCCAGAACGGTGTCTCCATCCCCGGGCTCCCCATAACGCTGTTTTCATCCCGGGCTCCCCCAGAACGGTGTATCCATCCCGGGCTTCCCAGAACGGTGTCTCCATCCCCGGGCTCCCCATAACGTCTGTCTTCATCCCGGGCTCCCATAACGCTGTTTTCATCCCGGGCTCCCCATAACTGCTGTCTTCTCATCCCGGGCTCCCCATAACGCTGTTTTCATCCCGGGCTCCCCAGAACGGTGTCTCCATCCCGGGCTCCCAGAACGGTGTCTCATCCCGGGCTCCCCATAACGCTGTTTTCATCCCGGGCTCCCCAGAAACGGTGTCTCCATCCGGGCTCCCCCAGAACGGTGTCTCCATCCCGGGCTCCCCATAACGCTGTCTTCATCCCGGGCTCCCAGAAACGGTGTCTCCATCCCGGGCTTCCCAGAACGGTGTCTCCATCCCGGGCTCCCCAGAACGGTGTCTCCATCCCGGGCTCCCCATTAACGG
>JAXIVJ010014713.1:0-33628 GCA_036785665.1 Chirona hameri
GCAGCCATACAATCAGCAACAGCAGCCATACAATCAGCAACAGCAGCCATACAATCAGCAACAGCAGCCATACAATCAGCAACAGCAGCCATACAATCAGCAACAGCCGCCATGCAATCAGCAACAGCAGCCATACAATCAGCAACAGCAGCCATACAATCAGCAACAGCAGCCATACAATCAGCAACAGCAGCCATACAATCAGGAACAGCAGCCATACAATCAGCAACATCAGCCATACAATCAGCAACAGCAGCCATACAATCAGCAACAGCTGCCATACAATCAGCAACAGCTGCCATACAATCAGCAACAGCAGCCATACAATCAGCAACAGCAGCCATACAATCAGCAACAGCATCCATACAATCAGCAACAGCAGCCATACAATCAGCAACAGCAGCCATACAATCAGCAACAGCAGCCATACAATCAGCAACAGCTGCCATACAATCAGCAACAGCAGCCATACAATCAGCAACAGCCGCCATACAATCAGCAACAGCAGCCATACAATCAGCAACAGCAGCCATACAATCAGCAACAGCAGCCATACAATCAGCAACAGCAGCCATACAATCAGCAACAGCAGCCATACAATCAGCAACAGCAGCCATACAATCAGCAACAGCTGCCATACAATCAGCAACAGCCGCCATACAATCAGCAACAGCAGCCATACAATCAGCAACAGCAGCCATACAATCAGCAACAGCAGCCATACAATCAGCAACAGCAGCCATACAATCAGCAACAGCAGCCATACAATCAGCAACAGCAGCCATACAATCAGCAACAGCAGCCATACAATCAGCAACAGCAGCCATACAATCAGCAACAGCAGCCATACAATCAGCAACAGCAGCCATACAATCAGCAACAGCCGCCATACAATCAGCAACAGCAGCCATACAATCAGCAACAGCAGCCATACTATCAGCAACAGCAGCCATACAATCAGCAACAGCAGCCATACAATCAGCAACAGCAGCCATACAATCAGCAACAGCAGCCATACAATCAGCAACAGCAGCCATACAATCAGCAACAGCAGCCATACAATCAGCAACAGCAGCCATACAATCAGCAACAGCAGCCATACAATCAGCAACAGCAGCCATACAATCAGCAACAGCTGCCGTACAATCAGCAACAGCTGCCATACAATCAGCAACAGCTGCCATACAATCAGCAACAGCAGCCATACAATCAGCAACATCAGCCATACAATCAGCAACAGCAGCCATACAATCAGCAACAGCAGCCATACAATCAGCAACAGCAGCCATACAATCAGCAACAGCAGCCATACAATCAGCAACAGCAGCCATACAATCAGCAACAGCAGCCATACAATCAGCAACAGCAGCCATACAATCAGCAACAGCAGCCATACAATCAGCAACAGCAGCCATACAATCAGCAACAGCAGCCATACAATCAGCAACAGCAGCCATACAATCAGCAACAGCAGCCATACAATCAGCAACAGCTGCCATACAATCAGCAACAGCAGCCATACAATCAGCAGCAGCAGCCATACAATCAGCAACAGCAGCCATACAATCAGCAACAGCCGCCATACAATCAGCAACAGCAGCCATACAATCAGCAACAGCAGCCATACAATCAGCAACAGCAGCCATGCAATCAGCAACAGCAGCCATACAATCAGCAACAGCAGCCATACAATCAGCAACAGCAGCCATACAATCAGCAACATCAGCCATACAATCAGCAACAGCAGCCATAAATCAGCAACAGCAGCCATACAATCAGCAACAGCAGCCATACAATCAGCAACAGCAGCCATACAATCAGCAACAGCTGCCATACAATCAGCAACAGCTGCCATACAATCAGCAACAGCTGCCATACAATCAGCAATAGCAGCCATACAATCAGCAACATCAGCCATACAATCAGCAACAGCAGCCATACAATCAGCAACAGCAGCCATACAATCAGCAACAGCAGGCATACAATCAGCAACAGCAGCCATACAATCAGCAACAGCAGCCATACAATCATCAACAGCAGCCATACAATCAGCAACAGCAGCCATACAATCAGCAACAGCAGCCATACAATCAGCAACAGCAGCCATACAATCAGCAACAGCAGCCATACAATCAGCAACAGCAGCCATACAATCAGCAACAGCAGCCATACAATCAGCAACAGCAGCCATACAATCAGCAACAG
The DNA here is from genome assembly GCA_036785665.1 of Chirona hameri. Classification (NCBI taxonomy): domain Eukaryota; kingdom Metazoa; phylum Arthropoda; class Thecostraca; order Balanomorpha; family Balanidae; genus Chirona; species Chirona hameri. Next base: position 2,206 of record JAXIVJ010014713.1, read on the forward strand.
CTGCCATACAATCAGCAACAGCAGCCATACAATCAGCAGCAGCAGCAGCCATACAATCAGCAGCAGCCGAGCAACAAAGCTCCGTGGCGCATTATTGGCTTATTTCCCGCCCGGGCCAAGATTGGGATTTGCTGCGCAGTGTCAGTGCAAATGGAAAGCTAGTCTGCTTTGTATTATGGCGACGGCAGCGTTGTTGCTACGTTGAGCTATAAATTCCACGTAGCGCCGTAATTTCTTCGCAGTTCCGTAATTTCTCCGTCTTTAACTATTAGTATAATTAATGCAATTTGGTATACATGTCTCACAATTGGATTATGATCCCCTAATACAGTCATCCACATAATGGAAGGCTGTGATGAGCATTGTGCAACTGCAGAGAATAAGAAGATATCAAATATAGCCTGTGCACATGCTATGGTTAATTAAAAATAATGAAGAAAAGATGAAACGCAACACTAATCAAATAGTGTTGTGGTTAGTGTTGCATTTCATCTTTGCTTCATCATTTTTGATTAACCATAACATGAGCACAGGCTATATTTTATATCTTCTTTAACTATTGTTTAGATGAGCTCGCAAACAGATGACCAATTACCTTAGTTGGATAACGCGCATTGGCGGATCCAGGGGGAGGGGGGCATCAGGGGAAAATGCCCCCCCCCGCAGGAATCTGGGGGGGCATTCAATACAAGTATGTCCCCCCCCCCTGCGCGATCCCAATTTATCGTAAAATCGCGCCGCTTCGCGGCATGACACAACTTTCGCAATTGCTTATACAAATTTGGAAAATGGGAAAATGAATTCCATTAGGTAAGTGTCTGGCAGGGGCTCTCCTTGGCGGTAATTGCTGGCACTGGCGGATCCAGGGGGGCATCAGGGGAAAATTCCCCTCCCTCCACAGGCATCTGAGAGGGACATTCAGTACAAGTATGACCCCCGCGTTCCCTGCACTGAACGTGAAAAACAATCATCTTAGGAGAAAACTTCATGAAAACGGAATATTTTTCCTTCTCTCGAGTGATTGAATTTGAAGTTTGTATGTATCCCTTTCTTTCAATGATAGACAAAAGAGCGCACCTGATGCAATTCAAGCAGCCCCGGTGACAATTAACCCACACACACACACACACACTTTTCGTGACGTTCCTACGTCCCTCATAGGTTCTATTCCCATGCTGAACGGAAAATGTACATATGGAGCATATTTAAGTTGTGACTACTTTTTATTCGACTGTAGTACGAAGATTAACCCGCGCTTGACCGGGGGGAGGGGGCAAATATTGCCCTCTGATGAATTTTCGCGATAGCTCAAAACACAATGACGCTATGAACGTGAAACTTTGGGTCCCTTCTTACATCAATTTTACATCTTCTGTGCGAAAATGAAGCAATTTCGTTGATCAATCTTTGAGATATAGCCAATTTAGTGACGTCACTACACGAGTTTGACGATACAATCAGCTAAATTTTAACAGGCCACTTTTTGAGCAAAATGTAATCATAAAACTAAAAAAATAGAAAATTGCAAGGCATACGAAATGGCGATCTCGGATTTGTGAAACTATTGTTTTTACCCCCGAATAATATTGAAGGATTTTTTTTTCTCTCTCGAAAAAATGCCCACAAAATATGAAAAAAGATGTAAAAAACGGAATATATGTTAGAGAACTACATATGGACAATACCAAAACAAAGTTTAAAAGCAATATCTTAATTTTTGACTTACTTTTGGCTCCCAAGTATGAGTACTTCATGACGTCATATTTTGAAATTGCTTTTTGTCTTTTATTGACCAGATAGAGACAAATAAATGATAGCACTGTATTTATGAGACAAATCTGGTCTAGAAACATGCCTTTTTTATTTAGATTTATCAATTTCACATTTTGACCATATGTGACCTGAACTTGACCTGAGCTTGACACCTACTTCACTTAAATGACGTCAGATGGTACAAAGGCCATCACTATCGAATTCTACGTGTAAAATATCCCATTAAACATATGTTGCATGACTTTCGAAAATCTTCTGCGAATAGTGACCTTTTGTGACCTGACCCTGCCTTGACCTTCGCCAATAATCTCATCTTAGCTCATGCGAGATGTGTATTATACTTTTGGGAGCACTGTGGGTGACCATGGTCGTAATCAAAGGCTTTGGATGGAAAGTATGGTCCATTAACTAAAATGCCTCCATTTTCACCTTTGACCCGACCTTGACCTGTTATGTGACCTCAATTGGAAAATTTAGAGTGCGCCTTAGATGCGTATCATTGAGAGCTTTCGAATTCCGCGTTGTGCGTCTCGCTGCGATCTTTGGTTCCGGAGATAACGAGGGGGAAGGCAATACCCCCCTCCTCCCGGTCAATGGCGTTCTGCTGAGACCCCGGTCACGCGTTGGTTAAAGCCCAAATTTATGCAGATGCATCTCATCTCAGGCATCTCAGGCCTGGCAAGGGCGCTCTCAATTCAATTTTGAGATGTCGAATAAATCACCACAGACCTTCACCTGCATGTCAATCAACTATCTCTAATTTGTGTATTTTTTGGTTACATAAAGTTCCGAAACATGAAACAATTAATTAACAAATATAAGCTTAGGAGGACTTAACCTCAAGATATACTCTGGTGACTTGCACGGTCAATGTGCGTAAAGGACTTGAAGTCGTGTCTTTAAAACTAACCGGCTTATAACTTCCAAAGAAAAAATGAATCCCTTTTTGAGCTATTAAGTATGCTTTACCGTGTCATTTATTTTCAGTGTTTGATGATATTATCATTCGATGCGTATCGATGAGACAAACACAATGGTGAACTCTGTTTTACTCTATAACGTTTTCTATCAAAAGTTATTCCTTCAAAATAATTCGGCGATTTTTAGAATGTTTCAAATTTAATGGATTATCTTGACCTAATTGACCTGAGGTAAATTCTGATGCAACTGTATTGAGAGAAAATTCGATTATCTTTCGAACCCTTTTGTCGGCGGTTACTAACTCTTTTAGTTATCGAGATATAGACGGTTTTAGCAAGGACACTCATATATAGCCGACATTTGACCTTTGGTGACCTCTGGTGACCTCATTATTGATTTGACCCCTAAAAAAGACCGATATACTTTCGATGGAGCTTGTCTCGGGCTATCTAACAGCGTTTTTCACTTGTCGCTTCGTTGTGCGGTTTTCGAGATCTTAGTGGGGGAAGGGGGGGGGGGAAAGGGCGAAAATCTCTTCCCCCGGCAGTTTGTGGTTGGTGCGAACCCTCGGCAGTGTTCGGGACGCGGGTTAAGACATTCCGCGCCCATCTTCTATTATCCACATCTCTCATATGACCTAGGATCAGATAAAATTATTGCAATACATCATGTTACATACAATTATTGTCCTGTTCGTGAAAGATGTTGCACAATCATACAAAATCGAAAATACATCACGATTTGGGAGATAGCTGCCCATCATCGAAAAATCTGCGTGCCCCCTCCCCCCCCCCCCCCCCCCCATTGAAAATCCCTTACAGGAGGCCCTGCTGTAAGCACTCACCCAGTGGCCATGTCACCTGTAGAACTTAACCGCTAGCCAATGGCGGCGGAAGGTATTTTCGGATAGGAGAGCGGGCAAACCAATCCAGGGGACCCCTCGGCCAAAGGCCCCCCCCCCAAAAAAAAAATGGCGCGAAATGGTATCTGCTCGGATTTATGCCACTATATTTTGCAGGGCCCCTAAATGGTTGCAAAAAAAAACGTCGGACTGGTCCATGTTGAAGTCCCAGGCCTTCCCAGGGCCCCTTCAGGCCTACCGCGGGCCCCTCAGGCCGACTGAGTGCCTTCTGTCGGCCATATAGGGCCCCCGGGCTGGCTGGGGGCACCTCAGGGCCGTCATTTTTTTCCGGTAAAAACAAATCTAACTAATTTCTTGGTGGGCCCCTCTTACAAATTTGTGGGGGGGGGGGTAAATAATATGTTTGCACCCCCCCACACACACACACTTCTTGAGTGTGTGTGTGTGTGGGGGGGGGGGTAGCCCCCTCTTCCGCCGCCCGTGTGGCGTCAGCTAACTCGGCACATTCAACAGTAAATCTCTCATTAAATCTCCAGTAAACACTAAATCCCGCACGCAGGTGACTGTCTTAAATGTCTCTTAAAATCGCTCTTAAAAGGTCATGGCTCACGTAGCCTGCTTACTGAAGCGCTTCCATTCTGATCCACAGAGGCTCAGTTAAGAATGAACGCGGGAGGGCCAAACTCAAAGCGACTGCTTACTTTCTTGCGACACGTCAGCTAAATGTCGCGACTGTCTCCGCAGGCTTCTAAGAAATAACAATACTTGAGTCTCATAATTCGGAAAATAGTCGCAAAAAGTGTCACTATATTTGGGCTCAAACCTTATCAGGTGACTTCATCCGCAGGCTTCTGACAATTTTTCCATGAGTGGGTCGTTTATACAACCCAGTCCAGGCTCGAATCACACGCGGTTGAATTACAAGGATATTTCTACAAGGGATGCAAGCATCACTAATATACTAATTCGTTACTTCGTATCAAATAAACATCGCAATATCTTAACCCTCGCCCTACTGTAGCTTTTTTCACCTTCGCCCTACGGGGTGGGGGGGGGGGGGCTAACAGGCCCCCCTGTTAACTTCCCAACCAAGCAACTTAGAGCAATGCGGTAAGAACCAGCATGTTGCCTGTCATGAGAGGAATCTAACAGTATGCGATTTTTAGGTTTCAGGTCAACGGGTGAACTTCCAGGTCAAGTGAATGACCTCGGATTTACCACGTCCAGAACAGCGATTTTGCTCTTCAGAAAACCTCAAAATTAGAAATTGATAAATGTAAATAAAAAGGCATTCTCCTAGACCAGTTTTGGCTCAGAAAAAAAAAGTAATTATTTGTTCGTATCTTGTCCAAAAATGGCAAAAAGGTTATTTAAAAAAAATGAGGTCATCAGTTTCTTACACTTAGGAAGCCATCACTCAGTCAAAAATGAAGATATTGCTTTGAAATTGGGTATGGATACTGCCCATACTCAGTTCTCTCACATATATTCCTATTTTTCTAATATCTTTGAAAATTTTGATTTTGTGGGGATTTTCCCCCAAAAAAATCAGTTTTTTTATATTTTAGGCGTCAAAAACCTAAAATTTTGACAATCAAAGATAGCCATTTTAAAGAGAATGCCATTTTGCATCTTTGGTGAATTGCGTTTGCAATTTGCTTTAAAACTCTGTTTTCTACGATTTTTCAAATATTTCTCATTTTTTTACCAACATGACGTCATCAAAACATTATGATCTCCCAAACTACTCAAGCAATTTCAATTACATTTTATAGCCTGCGTATAATTGTTGTAAACTCAGCTACCAAAAATTTCAACAAGATGCACCCCATGTGTCAAAAGTTATTCAAGAAAAACCTCAGGGTCAGGCCTCAGGTCTGTCAAGCCCGGTTAGGTAGGGCGAAGGTTAAGACAGCTGCTGTGGCTGCCCGGCCACATTAACATACCTGCCGTCGTGTGTCTGTCTGTTCTGTCGTATATCCCTCGCAGCCGACAGCAGGCGTCCGACGACGCCGACCGTCGTTTCTCGTCTCCCTTGGAGAGGCAGCGTCGTCGGAGGCGACGGGGGCAGCATCAGTGTCGGCGTCGGTGTCGGCGTCGGCGTCGGCGTCGGCGTCGGCGTCGGCGTCGGCGTCGGCGTCGGCGTCGGCGGTAGCGGTGGTGTAGCCGGAAGCTCTGACGTCTAGCGTAGATGGATCTGATAGACAAGCGTTTATACAGATCTGTCCCGAGGTCATCTCGTCGCTCGGATCCCACACGAAGATTACGGACGGTATGCTGCTATGGTAATGCAATGCGGGCCGTTATCATGAGACAGGATCGACAAATCTATGACAATCTGCACGCAGCGTAGAACCGACGGCATCGCCTCGAAAGCAACCACCAAACTAATCCATTTGATTCAACTGGTCGCTCTTTGAAACGAACTGTCTGTGACAGGGAACTTGTTTACGCCAAGCTGTGAGACATTCGCAGCTGACTTCGTCGATTCACTTCATCGATTGGACCCGTAATCTGGGTGACGGTGTCACCGACTCTGGGTGACCGTGTCACCGACTATGGGTGACGGTGTCACCGACAGCCAGCTGGACAGATTCAGAGCAGTCGCGGAGTGGAACCAGGGGTGGCATCACTGGCATCAGGAGGGTCATGACCCCAAACGACTCACAAAGTCCAAAAATGGACGCACTTTCTGAGATTATCTTTTTTTTTGGCAAAAAACTTTTGCCAAGGCAAATTTGTCTCACAACAGTTCTTTGCATAATAACAGTTCGTAATGCAAAAGCAATGAAATTAGACGAGCTTTAGAATAGTGTCGGATTAGTTTAGATTTTACCCTCTGAACTTTGTTCTGGATCTAGTTCTGAATTTGCCAATGTCGACACCAGTTGCCAGGGACGTAGCCAAGGGGGGGGGACATGGCCCCTAAACAAAATAAATTTACACTAGATAAAATGAGATTCTCTGACGGCCCGACCCTACCCCTCCCCCCCCCCCCCCCTCCCCCATTCCCGTGTCAATTACATATTAACATATGGCTGAGGAGTGATTTTTTCTTGTTGCCACTGCACCGACGTGCCCCCCCCCCTTGAGAAAAATCCTGGCTACGTGCCTGCCAGTTGCTGCTGTCGAACTAACGTCGGGCCGACGAGCACGGAACAGAGTAATCTTCCGTGCAAAGGAAGAACCACGTATGTCAATCGCCCGAAACCGGGACATACGTGGTTCTTCTTTTGTACGTAGCCGAGTTGGCCGAACCGCCGTTCCTAGGTATGATAGTCTGCAGAATCCTGGAGATAACAACCTCTACCGGCAGCCGCTGGAGCATCACTTACGGTCGCTGAGGTCAAGGTCACTGACGTCAGGGTCGCCGAGGTCAGGGTCGCCGAGGTCAGGGTCACTGAGGTCAAGGTCACTGACGTCAGGGTCGCTGAAGTCAAGGTCACGGAGGTCAGGGTCACTGAGGTCAGGGTCACTGACGTCAGGGTCGCCGAGGTCAGGGTCACTGAGGAAAAGGTCACGGAGGTCAATGTTACTGGGAGCTGGGTCACTGGGTCATATTCGATGACTTACTGGGTAAAATGGCGACTGGCGAGCTGAGATGGAGATTCCTGTGGAGATAAAGCATCATATTCGGTGACTTACTGGGTAAAATGGCGACTGGCGAGCTGACATGGAGATTCCTGTGGGGATAAAGCGTCATATTTGGCGACTTACTGGGTAAAATGGCGACGCGAAGTGACATTTTCTGAGGAAATGTAGAAGGCTGAGGGAAGGGTCATACAGCCAGACCGACACGACACAACAATACACGGATAGTGGGAAATTGAGCAGGCGAGGCTTTGGCCTTGATAAAAAAATACAATCCAATGCTTCATTCAGATCCGACAAGTTTCTGGCGGGACGAAAGTAGGCAAGGGTCACTGCACTATTCAAATATGAAATAAGGTGATACAAGTTACTGACAAAAGTTGGAGTAACCGGTGAAATCTGCTGGTAACTGTTATACGTCTGCTGGGAACTGTTTGAAGTCTGCTGGTAACTGTTATAAGTCTGCTGGTAACTGTTAGAAGTCTGCTGGTAACTGTTATAAGTCTGCTGGTAACTGTTATAAGTCTGCTAGTAACTGTTATAAGTCTGCTGGTAACTGTTATAAGTCTGCTGGCAACTGTTATAAGTCTGCTGGTAACTGTTATAATTCTGCTGGCAACTGTTATAATTATGCTGGTAACTGTTATAAGTCTGCTGGTAACTGTTATAATTCTGCTGGTAACTGTTAGAAGTCTGCTGGTAACTGTTATAAGTCTGCTGGTAACTGTTATAATTCTGCTGGTAACTGTTATAAGTCTGCTAGTAACTGTTATAAGTCTGCTGGTAACTGTTATAATTCTGCTGGTAGCTGTTAGAAGTCTGCTGGTAACTGTTATAAGTCTGCTGGTAACTGTTAGAAGTCTGCTGGTAACTGTTATAATTATGCTGGTAACTGTTATAAGTCTGCTGGTAACTGTTATAAGTCTGCTGGTAACTGTTATAATTCTGCTGGTAACTGTTATAAGTCTGCTAGTAACTGTTATAAGTCTGCTGGTAACTGTTATAATTCTGCTGGTAACTGCTAGAAGTCTGCTGGTAACTGTTATAAGTCCGCTGGTAACTGTTAGAAGTCTGCTGGTAACTGTTATAATTCTGCTGGTAACTGTTATAAGTCTGCTGGTAACTGTTATAAGTCTGCTGGTAACTGTTATAATTCTGCGGGTAACTGTTATAAGTCTGCTGGTAACTGTTATAAGTCTGCTGGTAACTGTTATAATTCTGCTGGTAACTGTTATAAGTCTGCTGGTAACTGTTAAAGTCTGCTGGTAACTGTTATAATTCTGCTGGTAACTGTTATAATTCTACTGGTAACTGTTATAAGTCTGCTGGTAACTGTTAGAAGTATGCTGGTAACTGTTATAATTCTGCTGGTAACTGTTATAAGTCTGCTGGTAACTGTTAGAAGTATGCTGGTAACTGTTATAATTCTGCTGGTAACTGTTATAAGTCTGCTGGTAACTGTTATAAGTCTGCTGGTAACTGTTATAATTCTGCTGGCAACTGTTATAATTATGCTGGTAACTGTTATAAGTCTGCTGGTAACTGTTATAATTCTGATGGTAACTGTTATAAGTCTGCTGCCAACTGTTAGAAGTCTGCTGGTAACTGTTATAAGTCTGCTGGCAACTGTTATAATTCTACTGGTAACTGTTATAAGTCTGCTGGTAACTGTTATAAGTCTGCTGGTAACTGTTATAAGTCTGCTGGCAACTGTTATAAGTCTGCTGGCAACTGTTATAAGTCTGCTGGTAACTGTTATAATTCTGCTGGCAACTGTTATAATTATGCTGGTACTGTTATAAGTCTGCTGGTAACTGTTATAATTCTGCTGGTAACTGTTAGAAGTCTGCTGGTAACTGTTATAATTCTGCTGGTAACTGTTATAAGTCTGCTGGTAACTGTTATAAGTCTGCTGGTAACTGTTATAATTATGCTGGTAACTGTTATAATTATGCTGGTAACTGTTAAAAGTCTGCTGGTAACTGTTAGAAGTCTGCTGAGAACTGTTAGAAGTCTGCTGGTAACTGTTAGCAGTCTGCTGGCAACTGTTATAATTATGCTGGTAACTGCTATAAGTCTGCTGATAACTGTTAGAAGTCTGCTGGCAATTGTTAGAAGTCCGATGGTAACTGTTAGAAGTCTCCTGGTAACTGTTAGAAGTCTGCTGGTAACTGTTAGAAGTCTGCTGGTAACTGTTAGAAGTCTGCTGGTAACTGTTAGAAGTCTGCTGGTAACTGTTATAATTCTGCTGGTAACTGTTAGAAGTCTGCTGGTAACTGTTAGAAGTCTGCTGGTAACTGTTAGAAGTCTGCTGGTAACTGTTATAAGTCTGCTGGTAACTGTTAGAAGTCTGCTGGTAACTGTTAGAAGTCTGCTGGTAACTGTTATAATTCTGCTGGTAACTGTTATAAGTCTGCTGGTATCTGTTAGAAGTCTGCTGGTAACTGTTATAATTCTGCTGGTAACTGTTATAAGTCTGCTGGTAACTGTTATAAGTCTGCTGCCAACTGTTATAAGTCTGCTGGCAACTGCTATAAGTCTGCTGGTAACTGTTATAATTCTGCTGGCAACTGTTATAATTATGCTGGTAACTGTTATAAGTCTGCTGGTAACTGTTATAATTCTGCTGGTAACTGTTAGAAGTCTGCTGGTAACTATTATAATTCTGCTGGTAACTGTTATAAGTCTGCTAGTAACTGTTATAAGTCTGCTGGTAACTGTTATAATTCTGCTGGTAACTGTTATAAGTCTGCTGGTAACTGTTATAAGTCTGCTGGTAACTGTTATAATTATGCTGGTAACTGTTAAAAGTCTGCTGGTAACTGTTATGTCTGCTGGTAACTGTTATAATTCTGCTGGTAACTGTTATAATTCTGCTGGTAACTGTTATAAGTCTGCTGGTAACTGTTAGAAGTCTGCTGGTAACTGTTATAATTCTGCTGGTAACTGTTATAAGTCTGCTGGTAACTGTTTTTTTTTATATGCCGCCACCCATTAACAGGTGACCAGGAGTGCCCCCGCCCTCGATCCCATCGACGCACATCACCTTACTTTAACACCAGAGAACAAAAGAGAAAATGTCGCGGCACTCCCAGCTAGGAAATGGGAGAAGAAATAAAAAAAGCAAATGAAGAGAGGAAGGCTAAGTGGTCAGTGGTAATGTGGTTAAAAATAAGAAGGCAGAAAGTAGTCGTTGCTGAAATCAACAAGTGACTGCCCCCCAACTACGCCCCTGGGAATCATACATTCTGACATTCGCACATACGTAACCGAGTTAGTAAGGATTGTAAGTGTGTGCCCCACTGCCTGCTGGCCCCATCACGTTGCCATCAAGAAAGGTTTGCCAGACAGTGAGGCAGGATACAATTTCATTCATACAAAGGTTGGGGAAGGCAGATCTTGGTCTAGGCAAGCAGAAGGTCTATGCTGGAACCCGGTGAGCCCCCCAGCTAAGCAAAGCTTGTTGCTGTTCGATCTCACCCAGGTTCCAGCGTCGGTTAGTCGGGGTGGCTTTCGCGCATGATATAATTAATTGATCTATAAGTTGAAACATGATCTAATTTATTCATATTTCAAGAAAGCAGAAAAGAAATAGAGGTACTATATTGCTCAACACCAATATAAATCTCTATCTCTGATTTACTATGTTTTATTTCAAATTATGCACGTTTATGCATGCTTATGTTGTTTGTTTATATACTGTTACTTAGTTCTGCAAATTTGTATTATTGTTTATTTATAATGTTACATACATTACAAATTGCATAACTTCATTCTTCTGCAACTTAGAAGTTAGAAGATGACTTTACAAATAGTTAACATTTAGCACTGCTATGGCTATTATTGTATTTAGGCTCATTTACATAAATGAGCAAACTACAAGGAATTTTTTTCTAGGCTTGTGAGGCAAGCAGGGAAGGGTTATTCATATTCACTGATCATGTGATTTTTAGTGATTTCTTTTATTTGTTTTTTAGTAGATGGTATTGAGTTTATGTGGGGGAATCTGGGCAGACTTCGTAACAAAAAGAGGGTCATAGTTAAATTCCAGGACCATAATGATCGTGATTATGGTCTGTTATAAGTCTGCTGGTAACTGTTATAAGTCTGCTGGTAACTGTTATAAGTCTGCTGGCAACTGTTACAAGTCTGCTGGCAACTGTTATAAGTCTGCTGGTAACTGTTATAATTCTGCTGGCAACTGTTATAATTATGCTGGTAACTGTTATAAGTCTGCTGGTAACTGATATAATTCTGCTGGTAACTGTTAGAAGTCTGCTGGTAACTGTTATAATTCTGCTGGTAACTGTTATGTCTGCTGGTAACTGTTATAAGTCTGCTGGTAACTGTTATAATTCTGCTGGTAACTGTTATAATTATGCTGGTAACTGTTAGAAGTCTGCTGGTAACTGTTAGAAGTCTGCTGGTAACTGTTAGAAGTCTGCTGGCAACTGTTATAATTATGCTGGTAACTGTTATGTCTGCTGATAACTGTTAGAAGTCTGCTGGTAATTGTTAGAAGTCTGCTGGTAACTGTTAGAAGTCTGCTGGTAACTGTTAGAAGTCTGCTGGTAACTGTTAGAAGTCTGCTGGTAACTGTTATAAGTCTGCTGGTAACTGTTAGAAGTCTGATGGAAACTGTTAGAAGTCAGCTGGTAACTGTTAGAAGTCTGCTGGTAACTGTTAGAAGTCTGCTGGTAACTGTTATAATTATGCTGATAACTGTTAGAAGTCTGCTGGTAATTGTTAGAAGTCTGCTGGTAACTGTTAGAAGTCTGCTGGTAACTGTTAGAAGTCTGATGGAAACTGTTATAAGTCAGCTGGTAACTGTTAGAAGTCTGCTGGGGACTGTTATAAGTCTGCTGGTAACTGTTAGAAGTCTGCTGGTAACTATTAGAAGTCTGCTTCACCAGCCCTGGGCATTGGGCGGAAATTTCGTCCCATGGCGAACTTCCATCCAGAATCTGGACATTTACAGACAATTCATCTAACCATTACTATTCGTTTGCTGTGAAAGGTAGCAGCTGGCCGCACACAACAAGGATGCCATGCATATTTAATGGATACCACTGCACGTCTGCCATACAAGGCCGACATTTAAATCACTTGCTCCCCATTCAGAGGCCCAGACATTTTGCAGTATGATCGTTTGTCCATGTGCCACGTATCCACACAGGTGTGTACAGGCTGCTAAAATCAACATGAGCAAGGCATGGCCAATCGCCTCGCATCAAATCACCACAAAACACCGACTCGTCGCTCTTTTTTATGTATATTCTCCGACTGTACATCTGTATGTTAGCGAAGCCATGGCGGATGAGACGCGCACACGCACACGCACACATACACACAAATTTATCTCGGTTCGCGTTTAAATAAAACCCGGCCATGAACGATGGGTCAGTCAGTCTACACAGCTACACAACAACATCTAACGGATTGGTCGCGGTCCCCGACACCGCAAACGAAACAACAGTCGCTCTCTCCGTGCTCCGGTAGTGAATAACAATCCCGTGCTGTGCCCAGGCAAAAGGACCCATGCTTCACTGTCGTGACGGGTAGGGTGTTTTTCCATTTTTGCCTCTGCACGGTAGTTTTGACCTGCTGATACATCCCGCGGATGCCTCGCAGAAGGCCGAGACAAAAGAACCCATGCTTCACTGCGGATACTAATATAATAGGACTTTTTGCCTCCGCACAACATTTGTTGGTCTGCAAATTCATCCCGCAGATGAGTCGCTGGTCAAGCAACAGGTCAACACAATTTTGCGAGGGAAATGACGACTACCGATTCTAAAACCAACAGGCGGCAACAGCCAGTCCAGCGTTTTCTCCGAACCAAGCGAGTCAATTAATCTCATATCAGCTAGGACACTGATGCTATCCCAGTTCCACAAAATGTAATACAGTATTGATCAATCCGATAACAGATATCAGCTTGGCTGAAAGAAACACAGACACGAGGCAAAAGCAACCATTGTACGCACTACATAAAACAAAACAAACTGGACTGAGGGATCTTCCCTCGTACAATAAATGTTGTAGTGGTCGCAAATTTATCGTTCGAGGCACAACATTCTCGTTGCTCGAAGCTTTCGTTTCGCCAACAATGTCTCGGGTGTGCTAATTTGCGTTCATACAATCAACACCTATAATCTTCACGATAAGAAGTTTTAGTTCATCCCTTCATCACTAATTGTATCTCAATACGCTTTCAACTGAAATATTTCCGCAACAGCATCTGCGCCTTTTCGTCACTCCAGTACACTGTGAGAGGGCCAAGACCAACGTCCGAGGTGTCTTTAAGACCATCAACACCGTCGTCGGCAGGACGCCACCTCAACAGCCAAACCGAAGTGTTCTTCCCGCAAGCTTGACTATCGCATCCCTCGCCTTCCTCCCACCAGACCATTGGCCCTTCCTGTACCCCAGCCTTAGCCACACAACCACGACGAAACCGAGGACAGCACAGGGAACACTCCACCCATGGCCATCACTAGATCCCATCTGCCTGTAGACCACCCCCGCTCCAACAAACCTCCTCCGAAACTGCCTCCGAAACTTCCTTAGAAACCCCCACCAAATTACGTCTGAAACGCCCTGGGAGTCACCGCGTCTTCTTGCGGCAAGGTAACCCAACGCGGCCAGCGCGGTTCTAACAACAAGGCGGAATCCATAAGTTAAACAAGCCTATCACAGTCTTTCTTTTGCCCTAGGTGGGGACTTTGATAATAAATACGCGCTCTCGGGCAGCGCCGCGCCGCCACCGTCAATTTACCCTACAGTGACGTCATCGTGACGTCAGTCTGTCGCCGTGACGTCATCAGACAGCAGCTACTGTGGCGTCACCTATAAGCCGCTCAGAAGCTCAATTCGCTAGACACTCGACATGTTACGGCTCCTAAAACACGTCGGCCACCGCCTTTGATCTTAATACACCTCTGTGCTAGTCGCGGACTTTCAAAAATTATTATCTTAGAAGTCTGTCAAATGTCTTGATGGACTGGTCTTAGAGAGGAACGACCATCGAAAACCCCTCTTCACCCCGTCCAGCACCCTCTTCCACAACATCAACGCAGACGTCAGCGTTCAGATCCTCCAACCTCCAGCACGTCTCACACCTTCTCCTTCATCTTCTTCCGCTTCTTCACCTGTTGCAGCGCCGGGCGTCCCCTCTCCACGCCTCCCCTTCTCACCAGCTTGCCCTGTTTCTTCTTCAGCAGTCGCCCGGCCACCGCCGGTGGAGGCTGGGAAGCAGGTTCGGGAGTGTGGTGACCTTCGGACAGGGCGCGTCTGGGGCCGTCAGGGCCTTCAGGCTCGGCGGCCGCAGGTGAGAGCGACGCGACGGCAGAAACGGAGACGGAGCGGGTGCTCGGTGACCGAGGCTTCTTCAGACGAGGTTTCGGGACCTGCCGGTGGAAAGAGAGCTGCTGTAACAGGTTTTCAGACAGACGGTGGATTTGTTGTAACAGGTTTTCAGACGGACGATGGATTTGTTGTAGCAAGTTTTCAGACGGACGAGGGATTTGTTGTCACAGGTTTGCAGACGGACGAGGGATTTGTTGTAACAGGTTTGCAGACGGCCGAGGGAGCAGACGGACGAGGGATTTGTTGTAACAGGTTTTCAGACGGACGAGGGATTTGTTGTAACAGGTTTTCAGACGGACGAGGGATTTGTTGTAACAGGTTTTCAGACGGACGAGGGATTTGTTGTAACAGGTTTGCAGACGGACGAGGGATTTGTTGTAACAGGTTTTCAGACGGACGAGGGATTTGTTGTAACAGGTTTTCAGACGGACGAGGGATTTGTTGTAACAGGTTTTCAGACGGACGAGGGATTTGTTGTAACAGGTTTTCAGACGGACGAGGGATTTGTTGTAACAGGTTTTCAGACGGACGAGGGATTTGTTGTAACAGGTTTTCAGACGGACGAGGGATTTATAGTGCAATGAGTGGAATCAATCAACAAAAATAAAATAATGGAGTTTTTCGACGGAACCGATCGAGGATAAGCAGCGTGTATTTAAGAGGAATCGTTGTTTCACTAAGCTCCTCAGGTATGGATGTTGAAGCATAAAGCTTCGATAAGGGAGCATGGACTAATGTATGTTAGCTTGATTCCAGTAGAGCGTTTATTTTAAGTTCCCCATACAAGACTGGAAAATGCAACTACTAGAAATCGATGGAATCAATGGCAAGATACGGGCTTGGATAAAGTTTTGGTTTTCAGGGCGCCAGTAAGGAGTTACATTAGATCAGTATGTAGCATGAAAGGATACTCTCCGTGGGGTACCCCAGGGTTTAGTCCTGGGACCCCTGTTGAAGGCATTTGTGAATACGCTCGAAAACGGTCGACCTAGCAGTTATATGCTGATATCTCGCTTAAAGGGAAATATCGACCTTTGATCTATTTTTCTGAATTATCTTACGCAACATGTATGGTATTCAATTGATCGAGTCTCAATTTAAAAATGAAATCAAAACTTTTTTCTATTTCGATTTTTTTTGGGGGAATAAAAAAACAACATATACTTCTTTCGGAGTTCATGATCAGTGTTTTCCCTTCACTATTGGGTGCGCGACACATGCGCGCGCACATGGGGTGCGCGCGCGCTTTTGTTTGAATCTGTTCAACGTTGGACAATGTCCCTGAAACAAATCGCCGGCACTAAATAGGTCGCCGTGGAGTGCATAAATGAACCTCCGATTTCATTGTCACTTTTTCGATTGCTTATTGATTGTTTTGGGAAGAGTGGTTATTTTTATTGATAAGCTAAAGCATTGTATTATATACAGCTTGAGACAAAACTATACAAAACCCCTAATGTTGAAAACAAATCAACCAATGACGATTGTTTACAAAAATAATCGAGTCGCAGCCACTAACTAGTCCGTCGTTGGGTGCATAAGTTAACTGATAATTTGGACATCTTTTTATTCAATGTTTGTTGATTGTTAAGGATAGTAGGGGACATAATAATAATAGACAGAGTGCAATGCAATAATAGACAGAGTGAGTGAGACAGAGAGAATAATAGACATATTTTCCATACCATTTCTTCAAAAAGCAATACCAGATTTTCGTGGGAACCGAAATTCGTTACCAAGTATTGAGAGAACCAGCCGTCAAAAGTGTGGAACGCTTATCAACTCTAACTTGAAATATCTTTCGGTAGGAATGTTTTGTGCAAAATGTGATCAGTTTACAATATATTTTGGTCTCGTCTGTCGAGTTCAAGTAATACCTCCATTTTGGTGGGAAAAAGGACAATATTTCCCTTTCAGAAACGTTAGCATAAGTCACAATACATTTCATTCGTTTGAGTTTTCATCGTCTGTTTAAAGGAAATAGTTCACCTTCAACCTTAGTTTTAAACTGAGATAGCAGTTTTGTAGCCCGTGTTGTGAAACCCCTATCTGCAAGTTTTCTTGACTGAAAAGACTCTCCAGCCGAATATATTTGATTTTTTTGGCGAAGGAATGCGGTGCTGGCGAAAGAATGTGGTGCTGGATCTAGCCCGGGCAGAGGCTATACCACCAGCCAATCAGCTTGCAGCTGGTGCTAGCAAGCGAGCCGCCGGCCGCCGGTTGGCACATCTCCAATGCGAGTCTATCCTTACGCGACTACTTTCGAATCTGATTGGCTGAACCATTTTTTAAAAATTCGCGTGACGTCAGGATACTGACTCAGAGAATATGCATATAGTTTTGATAAATAATAATAATTTACAGCCTTCTGTCCTGTATCGGCGCGATATAAGGCCATTTTTGACAATATACAAATAAATTGTATTAAAAAATATAATCAAATCGTGTTTGGGAAAAAAAATACAAGGTGAACTATTTCCTTTAAAGGGAATGTTTCACTTTTGTATTAGTTTTGAACTGAGATAACCATTATCTTTGGACGATATTGAAATGTCGAAAATACTCAGGTCATTTTCCCCAAAACTTAGCCGTTTTTAAGCAATTGAATTTTGAATTTGCAAAATGGGGTCTGGGCTAGTCCCGCCGCTGATTGGCTGACAGCCACTTCAAGATTGTTGGTCCTGGAAGTCAGACAACCTGTATTTCTCTAACCTTGGCGAGTACGATGTAAACAACGGCCAACGCGATAGGTTGCGGTCCAAGTTGACGTTTTTCACGTTGTTTGAAGTCTCAGTTATGGATTGATTTTGGTTTTAAATCAATATTGAGCTATCGTAATGCATCGCACTCGTCATTGTGTTCTGTGCGGGAGAAGACACAATTCGACAATGTTTGTATTTAAGACGCCAGTCTGGAAACGATAGTGCCATGATGTTGGCAGCTAAAGGCTTTCTCTATAGCTCTCTATAGCTCAATAATGACGTCATCATCCCAAATTTCATCCCAAATTTACAAACAAAACTATATTTGTAGAAAGTTAAGTGACTTTCGAGAGAAAATATCACCATCGTTTTCAGCAGCACTTACTTCATATTTTCGACTACAACCAGCGTATATTTGACAACTTTCGGAAAGGTGACACATTCCTTTTAAAGGAAATAGTTCACCTTCAACATGGGATTTTGAACTGAAATAGCAGTTTTGTGTGTTGAGAAATCCTTATCTGAAACTTCTATTGGCTGAAAAGACTCTCCAGCCGAAGATATTTGACTTTTTGGCGAAGGAATGCGGCGCATATATGATATACCGTACCGTCTGAGTGCCAGCACTGCATAGAGCATGCGCATTGCGCAGACCAATAACGCACACCATAACATTAATAATTTACGACCTTCTGTCCTGAATTGGCGCGATGTAGGACCATTTTTGAAAAGAAAAAAAGAAACTATTAAAAAATATAATAAAATCGTGTTCTGAAAATTTTCCGAAGGTGAACTATTTCCTTTAACTCGCGCCGTGCCGGTGCTCGGCGCCACCTTCGCCATGCCGGGGGGGGGGGGGGGGAGTGTGTTTAGACCCTCTCCAACTATACAACTAAAAGGGCTAGAAAGACGCGGAAAAGCGTGTTCGAAAGCTCTCGACAAGCACATTTGAAAGTACTTAAAATATTTTGTCCCCTTTAAAACCAATATTGAGGTCACCGGAGGTCATCAGAGGTAATTTTTTTTCCAGTTTTAGGACTCCGATCCAGAAACCCACAGATATCACAGGAACTATGATAGCTAGGAACAAACGAAAAACAGCAATGGAAAGCTATTGAAACATGCAATCGACAAAATGTCCTCAGATTTTAGCTCAGGTCAATAGTTTAGGCTCCAGAGCTCATCAAATGTCAAAAAGGCTATTTTTTACAAAACAGTTTTTCACGAATAGCCTTTTACCTAATAACGACAAGACAATAATTTTGATGCCATCGTGTTTGCCTCGTCAAGGTGCTTCGACTCATATTAGTGTTGACCAGGTTAGGTCAACTTTCAAAAATTGACCTAAGGTCAAGGTCAAGTGGTGACCCAAGTAGGTCATGTTGCATATGGGAAGACGTACCTGGACAAGACAAACACATTGGTGTCGGTTTAACTTCTCTATCGTCATTATGTCAAGAGTTATTGACATACAACAGTTGGTGACCTCGGATGACCTCGGCTGACCCTGTAGGAGTCAATGAACAAAAATGGCACCTAGGTCATCAATAATGGCCTATAATAATATGATCCAGAAGTTATTAGACTGATATCTTGCGTATCCTTGAAATAGGAAGCATTTGAATATTTCCCCATTGACTTATAATGGGGAGGTCACGACATTGACCCAACCTTAAGTCGCGGATATAAAACAAAATCCAAGATATACGAAATTTGGATATATATATACATGACCTTATGGAATCCTGTAAGTGTAAAACCGATCATCCAAAAACTGTGACTGTGGTACGACCACATTTTTTTTAGGTGGGTTCACGAGACCTGGTCTGGTGACCTGACCTGAGTCATGGTCTGGTGACCTGACCTGAGATGACCCGAGGTATTTTTTAAATATAATGTGCGCAATTGATGGCCGAACAGCTGTGCCAAAAACGGTGGCGCTGCGCGCCGCCGTTTTTTCGCTATCCTCGAAAACCAGAGGGGGGGGGGGGTCTTACCCCCCCCCCCCCCCCCCCCCCCCCCCCTCCGGCACGGCGCGAGTTCTCCGTGCAATACCCGCCAGCTATTGATTACTTTTCTATGAATCCCACGCAGCCACTAAGAAGAAAAGGTCGCCATTACCAGCCAAAGAACTGATATCAATAGGGCTAGACAGATATACGACTGATAACACCTCTGAACGAATTCTCCGCTATTGATTCTTCGTTCTCCGTGCAATACCCGCCAGCTATTGATTACTTTTCTATGAATCCCACGCAGCCACTAAGAAGAAAAGGTCGCCATTACCAGCCAAAGAACTGACATCAATAGGGCTAGACAGATATACGACTGATAACACCTCTGAACGAATGTGACTGAATGACACGGAGAAATGTGACAAAGGGCACAATACAAAATTGCGTAGCATCTGATCAGGATGCGAATGCATATCATTATTGCCTAGTAGCGGAGTTGGAGCGGGAATTCATCGCAAGCAGTGGCGAGCTGAACAGCGAGGCATGCACTTCATTCACCCTCAGCTAACAGGATAAGCAGAAACTCCTTCCTTGGCCAGAATGACGGCGATAGAAAAGTACGAGAAATTAACTAGACTCAATCGGCTGAACAAAACTGTGATTCGCCGAGCAAAACAATTGGGTGGGCTCGACGAAAGACGACGGTGAAAACTACCGACTAAATCAGCACAGCAGCTCTGGACGTGGGAAGAGCTCCTGCGTTCATAATCGCCAGCAATATCATGAGTCACCACATACAGCAAATCCCCGCCGCACACGGCCTCCGCACTCATTAGTGCTGCATCGAACCGGCCACTTTATGACGTCAATGCGGCAGGACGTGACGTCATCAGGGTTCATCACGTCGCAGCTGATATCTGACGTCCGCATTGACGTCGGGTCTGTCGCATTCAGGGCCGCCGGCAAGCAAGCTGCTACGTAAAATCAACGCAAATAAATACAAAATAGCGAAAATGGTTTTAAACAATATAAGATACTCTAAGGACGTAAGGTAAGGCAATTACATGACGTTTTGACGTCACATATCCCTTCATGACGTTTTGACGTCACATATCCCTTCATGACGTTTTGACGTCACACATCCCTTCATGACGTGTTGACGTCACACATCCCTTCATGACGTGTTGACGTCACACATCCCCTCATGACGTTTTGACGTCATATATCCCTTCATGACGTTTTGACGTCACATAGCCCTTCATGACGTTTTGACGTCACATATCCCTTCATGACGTTTTGACGTCACACAGCCATTCATGACGTGAGGCAGTGTTCCATACATCCTGCTACACAAGTAGGTGATTCGACAAACTTCTCCTTTCAGACTGACAAAAAAGTGCACAACCATGCTTAGCAAAACATTTCCCGGGTTTAAACAGAAGAGCGTTTGTTCCAAAACGATACTTTTTGGAGGTGTTTTGTTTGTGATGTGACGTCACATACCTTGTGTTTGTGATGTGACGTCACATACCTTGTGTGTTTGTGATGTGACGTCACCTACCTTGTGTGTTTGTGATGTGATGTCACCTACCTTGTGTGTTTGTGATGTGACATCACATACCTTGTGTTTGTGATGTGACATCACCTACCTTGTGTTTGTGATGTGACATCACCTACCTTGTGTTTGTGATGTGACGCCACCTACCTTGGGTCTGACTGTCGACCCCAGCGCTGTCGTGACGTCAGAGGTCAGGTCACCTGCTGACGTCAGCAGTTCCAGCGTAGTCAATCGATCGTGGCCCACAGGCGCAGACGCTCTGAAGAGACACGGTACGGCAGTTCAGCAGGGATACCGGGATCGGTGCAGTTCGATACAAGACAGGACAAGTTCGATATGATCAGGGGCTGTCACAGGAGGGGGGGGGGGGGACGTGTCCCCCAAATTGTTTGACTTTTAACATTACGCCTATGGGCGTTGCATGGAAATAATCGACTTCAGAATGCCCTGCCCCCCCCCCCCCCCCCCCCCATCATTTTCGGAACGTGGCGGAGGTCTTTCTCATGATGCATTGAAAGTTATAAATAAATTCAAATGAAGTACTGAATTGAAGGTCATGAGAAGAATGAAGGCAGTAAGCCAGGTGCTCTGGGCAAGGGTCGCATTAACTCCTATCAAGTAAAGCTTGGAATAATTGTCCCTGCCGAAAATGCGGTCCTTTCTGTCCATCGGAACTCGAACGCATACCATTAAAAACGTATAATGCATGCAAATGTGTCAAATAGTATTTAGAGGTTATAATGCATGCAAATGTGTCAAATAGTATTTAAACCATTCTTCTCACCTTCTCGCCAGCTTCTTTCTGGACGCCTTGGCGGCTTTCTCGGCGGAATGTTCGCCCGCCGCCCCAGCCGCCGACGTGGAAGGCTCGGACGCGTCCGTCAGCGCCCGGGCTGCGCGCTTCACCTTCAGCGTCTTGGCGGATTTCTTGGCGGCCATGCGCGTGGAGCAGCGCGTTTTCACTGAGGGTTTGCGCATGCGCGGACCGCGCGGGGAGAGCACCGGGGCGTCGCACGCCACGCTCGACGCTGCTCCGGAGACGGGGGCAGACCCGCCGGGGCCAAACCCCGCCCCTGGGCTCTCCACCTGCGGCGGCGTCGAAGCGCCAAGCTTCGGCGCACTTCCGCCCAACTTTGGCAGATCTTGGGTGTATCTGGGTGAAGAACCGCCAAACTTGGGCGAATTTGGCGCTTGCTTCGGCGAAGCGGGCGAAGCAGGCTGACTCGTCTGCTGGCCGCGTGGACTGTTGCTCGCGCTGCTCAGCGCACCGGCGAAGCTCAGCGGCGAGCTTTCGCAGCTCTCGTGGCGTCTCGTGCGAGGCTCCAACTCATCAGGAAGCGTAGCGGACTCGTCCTGAGCATCAATAGTCGTCTCGCTTCCACCGGGCCACGCCGGCGCCGCATTACCGCTGCTTCCCTCAGTTGCCAGCTGCGCGAAGTCGACGCTTCGCGCGCTCGACTCGAGCTCGCCGGTGCTCGCCGAAGCCATGAAGAGATTCGCGAAGCTCGGTGGGGTGCTTACCATCTGTATGAGATGACCGAGACTCCGACACGGTGGAAGCGCCTCGCTCTTCACCAGCGCCACCCCCACCTTCGCGGAGCGCTTCTTCCGCTTCGGCGCGCGCTTCGTCAACGCTGCCGCGGTCGGCTTCGCCACTCCGGCCGCCGCAGGCAGCTGATCAGACCACGCCAGGCCCGCCACCTGTCGCTTCTCGCCCAAGATGAGGTTCAGGTTACTGACCACAGATGTCTCTGCCAGCGGCGTCTCGGTTAGCGTCGTATTCACCAAACTGGTAGAGCGACGAAGGTTCGGAGCGGCACCCCCCTGCATCGCGCTCTCTCCCAACTTGACAGGCGTTGGTTTGAGCACCTTGCGCTTCTCGGAAAGTGATCGCCGGGCGGCCGGTTTGCGCGCCAGGCCTGCAGGCGCGTTACCTGCGAATAGCAGCGTCAGTTATTTCAACGGAAAGTGATAAACAAAACGACACATGTAAAAACAGGCCCTTTCTCATCCACATGACTCATAGGCTTTCGAGCCTCATCACCCCCCCCCCCCTCCCCTCTTTTCACCTCCCTCAGTCTCTCCCTCTATCCACCCTACTCCCTCTCCCTCCCATCTACTCACCCTCCCTGCCTCCGTCCATCTTCCCCTATAACCACCCTTCCCTTCTCTCCCTGCACCCCATTCCCTGCCCCCGGCCGTACCTTGCTGGGTGAGCGGCCCGAAGCCGGAGCGCGGCTGCAGCACAGGGCTCTTCACCCGCAGCCGGCTTGGTCCGGCCAGACTGGCGAGTTCCGGCTGCTGCGGCGACGGCTGCGGCGACTCCTGTGGAACGGCACCGAACAGATACGCAGTGATAACATTACACAGAGAAAACACACAGTTACACAGTGATAACATTACACAGAGAAACACACAGTTACACAGTGATAACATTACACAGAGAAACACACAGTTACACAGTGATAACATTACACGGAGAAACACACAGTTACACAGTGATAACATTACACACAGAAACACACAGTTACACAGTGATAACATTACACGGAGAAACACACAGTTACACAGTGATAACATTACACAGAGAAACACACAGATACACAGTGATAACATTACACGGAGAAACACACAGTTACACAGTGATAACATTACACGGAGAAACACACAGTTACACAGTGATAACAGGGTTATACAGATAAACACACAGTTACACAGTGATAACATTACACAGAGAAACACACAGATACACAGTGATAACATTACACAGAGAAACACACAGTTACACAGTGATAACATTACACGGAGAAACACAGTTACACAGTGATAACATTACACAGAGAAACACACAGATACACAGTGATAACATTACACGGAGAAACACACAGTTACACAGTGATAACATTACACGGAGAAACACACAGTTACACAGTGATAACAGGGTTACACAGATAAACACACAGTTACACAGTGATACCATTACACAGAGAAACACACAGTTACACAGTGATAACATTACACAGAGAAACACACAGTTACACAGTGATAACATTACACAGAGAAACACACAGTTACACAGTGATAACAGGGTTACACAGATAAACACACAGTTACACAGTGATAACATTACACAGAGAAAACACACAGTTACACAGTGATAACATTACACAGAGAAACACACAGTTACACAGTGATAACATTACACAGAGAAACACACAGATACACAGTGATAACATTACACAGAGAAAACACACAGTTACACAGTGATAACATTACACGGAGAAACACACAGTTACACAGTGATAACATTACACGGAGAAACACACAGTTACACAGTGATAACATTACACAGAGAAACACACAGTTACACAGTGATAACATTACACAGAGAAACACACAGTTACACAGTGATAACAGGGTTACACAGATAAACACACAGTTACACAGTGATAACATTACACAGAGAAACACACAGTTACACAGTGATAACATTACACAGAGAAACACACAGTTACACAGTGATAACATTACACAGAGAAACACACAGTTACACAGTGATAACAGGGTTACACAGATAAACACACAGTTACACAGTGATAACATTACACAGAGAAAACACACAGTTACACAGTGATAACATTACACAGAGAAACACACAGTTACACAGTGATAACATTACACAGAGAAACACACAGATACACAGTGATAACATTACACAGAGAAACACACAGTTACACAGTGATAACAGGGTTACACAGATAAACACACAGTTACACTGTGATAACATTACACAGAGAAACACACAGTTACACAGTGATAACAGGGTTACACAGATAAACACACAGTTACACCGTGATAACATTACACAGATAAACACACAGTTACACAGTGATAACAGGGTTACACAGATAAACACACAGTTACACCGTGATAACATTACACAGAGAAACACACAGTTACACAGTGATAACAGGGTTACACAGATAAACACACAGTTACACCGTGATAACATTACACAGAGAAACACACAGTTACACAGTGATAACAGGGTTACACAGATAAACACACAGTTACACAGTGATAACAGGGGTACACAGATAAACACACAGTTACACAGTGATAACAGGGTTACACAGAGAAACACACAGTTACACCGTGATAACATTACACAGAGAAACACACAGTTACACAGTGATAACAGGGTTACACAGATAAACACACAGTTACACAGTGATAACAGGGGTACACAGATAAACACACAGTTACACAGTGATAACAGGGTTACACAGAGAAACACACAGTTACACAGTGATAACAGGGTTACACAGAGAAAACACAGATACACAGTGATAACAGGGTTACACGGAGAAACACACAGTTACACAGTGATAACATTACACAGAGAAACACACAGTTACATAGTGATAACAGGGGTACACAGAGACAACACAGATACACAGTGATAATAGGGTTACACGGATAAACACACAGTTACACAGTGATAACATTACACAGAGAAATACACAGTTACACAGTGATAACAGGGTTACACAGAGAAACACACAGATACACAGTGATAACAGGGGTACACAGAGAAACACACAGTTACACAGTGATAACAGGGTTACACAGAGAAACACACAGTTACACAGTGATAACAGGGTTACACAGAGAAACACACAGTTACACAGTGATAACATTACATGGGGAAACACACAGTTACACAGTGATAACAGGGGTACACAGATACAACACAGTTACACAGTGATAACATTACACAGAGAAACACACAGTTACACAGTGATAATAGGGTTACACGGATAAACACACAGTTACACAGTGATAACAGGACTACACAGAAAATACACAGTTACACAGTGATAACAGGGTTACACAGAGAAAACACAGTTACACAGTGATAACATTACACAGAGAAACACACAGTTACACAGTGATAACAGGGTTACACGGAGAAACACACAGATACAGTGATAACATTACACAGAGAAACACACAGTTACACAGTGATAACAGGGTTACATGGAGAAACACACAGTTACACAGTGATAACATTACACAGAGAAACACACAGTTACACAGTGATAACATTACACAGAGAAACACATAGTTACACAGTGATAACAGGGTTACACAGAGAAACACACAGTTACACAATGATAACAGGGTTACACAGAGAAACACACAGTTACACAGTGATAACATTACATGGGGAAACACACAGTTACACAGTGATAACAGGGGTACACAGATACAACACAGTTACACAGTGATAACAGGGTTACACAGAGAAACACTCAGTTACACAATGATAACAGGGGTACACGGAGAAAACACACAGTTACACAGTAATAACAGGGTTACACAGAGAAACACTCAGTTACACAGTGATAACAAGGGTAACACAGATAAAACACAGTTACACAATGATAACAGGGTTACAAAGATACAACCCAGTTACACAGTGATAACAGGGTTACACAGATAAACACACAGTTACACAGTGATAATAGGGTTACACGGATAAACACAGTTACACAGTGATAACAGGGTTACACAGAGAAAACACAGATACACAGTGATAACATTGCACAGAGAAACACACAGTTACACAGTGATAATAGGGTTACACAGAGCAACACAGTTACACAGTGATAACAGGGTTACACAGAGCAACACAGTTACACAGTGATAACAGGGTTACACAGAGAAAACACAGATACACAGTGATAACAGGGTTACACAGAGAAAACACAGATACACAGTGATAACAGGGTTACACAGAGAGAACACACAGTGCTCAGTAGTGAGTAACACACTGGGGCACAACGCGGCTACACAGAGACATTTCACGTGCGCGCTGTGACAACTCCTGTAGGAGTAAGCTCCGTTGGCCACTCCTCAAACACAAACACCCGCTCCTGGACACCGTCTCTTACAGGTGGCTGGTGTTCTGATATGACAGGATGTTTTCGAGAGACCTGACTAGCAAAGACTAACCTTGGCCAGAGTTAAGACCTGAGTTGGGAAACCCTGGCTTAAGTGGCATCGCTGGCCTTGGGAGCTGCGGAGGGGGGGGGGGGGGGCAAGAGAGCAGTTAAGACGAACCTTGGCCAACGTGATCTCGACATCGGTTTTGGCGGAAACGCTGGGCGTGAGAAGGGCGTCCGCCGAGCGTTTGTGCGTCGCTATGGCAACCGAGGCGTTCTCCTGGTCCTCGACCTTACCAGGCGACAGCTTCTTTGCTGCAGACACACGCGCGAAACAAGTCAGCTTTAATTCAGACACCCACAACAGGTGATGGGTGACGACTACATCTGGAGCTGTCAGCTTCATGGCTTGGACCAACACGACCCACAAATCACATTCCTTACACCACCCACGGATACTACTGGCCAGTTCACCTACGCTACCAACTACACAAGAAACTTACCAAAGAAACGTACACTAACTTGCAATCAGCATTTCGCTAAGCAGCTATTTGAGAAGTGTTTCTTGCCTGTGCCTGTCTTGCCCGCTCTATACGTCTCGTGATTGTTTTTATGCCTCAGTGGATAATTCAAAAGGGTATGCTTTCCTTGACCATATTTGGCTTCAGTGTTTTGTCGCTTGAAGTAGTGCAATCTATATGACCCTATGGTCCACCAAGATGTAACGGCGACGTAACACAGGACCGCATTCATCTTTCCGGGCATGTGAAGCAGATGAGCGACGGCTGCACAATTTCACTGACCTTTCCTGACCCGTCTGCCCAGTCGGCGGCGGTCTTTGGGCTCCCCACAGCGACCGGGGGACGATGTTCCGAGCGCTAGCCGCCGCTGCGAGCCGCCCCCGCCCCCGCCGCCGCCGCCGGGCGGAGAGGAGGCCTGCCGGCCGCCGCCGCCGCCCGGGCTACGCTCCCCAGCCGCCGCCGCTGCCGCCGCCGCCGCCACCGCCGCCTGTCGATCATATCGAACATGGTCATAAGGGGCAATATCGTGCAGTGCACGATGAAGTGTTCGTCCTTGTTGCCGAGTGTGTTAGGATCGTATTAGTCTTGCGATCAGAGCGTGGCTTAATGAGAAGCCCAACGGAAATAGCAATACTGTTTATCCAATATGAGGCAGGCTTTGATCAATACGAGGCGCCAACGCTCTCGGGTAATAATAGAAGCTCCCCAGCAGAGTCTACCAATAAGTCATGACTTGCTTTTTAATTATGCGTGATACATTCCAGAGGCTGAGAGACCCGAGAGTGCGTGCACCGCTCACATAAGTCCAGTATCGAAACCAATTATACGAATCTACACTGCACAGCAGAAACTGCATTTAACACCACCAGTACTCAAATCGACACTGGTTAATTATCTACAACTTGTCGACAGCATGAACTCACCCACCCCTCTACCCCCGTGTTGTAAAGTAAAATCCATCAGACGTGGGGATGACATATAGTGCCATCACCATCACCATCATCAATCACCATCACCATCACCATCACCATCACCATCACCATCACCATCACCATCACCATCACCATCACCATCATCTGATTACCTGTCGCTGCCGCTCCGTCACCTTCATCGTTCGTGCCGTCTTCTCCGGAGAGAAGAGTATGCTGTTCTCACCGAACTTGGTCACTTGCATGAAGCTGCCGGAGTGGAGCAGTTCGGTTAGAAAAGACCGAGATGAACGTTATATGCTCGCTGTGTGCCCGGGGTGTGTGCTGATTGGGTTACAAGAAACGAATCACTTTGGATTATGCGTTGGTTGAATTAATTATGAGTTAGGAGTCGCCCAGAGGATAACGTTGGAGACACTGCACTAGACAATTCCAGTGGAACATCAACCATTACTGATTGTGATGTGCAACATTCACAACGAATCAGAATAGGCATTAGTAAATAATTCCATACAACTTCTATCATGCGTCAAAAACGCCGCCATCATTTTCACATACCTAATAACGTGTGTGGGCAGACTTGTATTCAATTTCATCAATCGACTCAAGTTACCCCCGTCGTGTGGTCAGCCCTTCGGGTACTGATAAGGATCAGGGCTCGCCAGCAGACCACACGCTAGCTGAGATGCAAGTTTAGTATCTAGACCTGCGTGTTAGCATACCCAGTCTACGTATACAATTTGCATCACAGCTAGTGTACGGTGTGCCAGCGAACCCTGATCGTTACCAGGACCCGAAGGGCTGACCACACGACGGGAGTAACTAGAGTCGATTGATTGAGTTGAATACAAGTCTGGTGTGGGGGACACTGAAATCATATTCAGATACCTGCGTATGTGTGTAAAAGACGACACCGTAGTCGTACACATAGTGTGTGGGCAAACTATAATAAAACGGGACGCTATAATCACAAATCTCTGCTGTAATCGTATTCCGTTGTCTCGAGGTGTTGCGTGGGGCTGACCGTTTGATCGAGACCCCCCTGTGTCCCTGTACTGACCGTTTGATCGAGACTCCCCCTGTGTCCCTGTACTGACCGTTTGATCGAGACTCCCCCTGTGTTCCTGTACTGACCGTTTGATTGAGACTCCCCCTGTGTCCCTGTACTGACCGTTTGATCGAGACTCCCCCTGTGTCCCTGTACTGACCGTTTGATCCAGGCGCGCACCCCGCTGTGTCCCTGTACTGACCGTTTGATCGAGACTCCCCCTGTGTCCCTGTACTGACCGTTTGATCCAGGCGCGCACCCCCGCTGTGTCCCTGTACTCCGACCGGGGCAGCCTCGAGAGCGGGTTATCACCGGTTAGATCCAGAATGGAGATCATCAGCGCCTCGCCCACCTGTCAGGGGTTCATAGAAGTCAGTCTACCGAGCCGCAGAGGAGCAGTTTCGACCCAGAGAGGTGACAAGAAGTTGGAAAAAGTAGCCTTTGCTCATATTATTGTAATTAAAAAAGATGAATAATTAAACTATATTACGCCTTGCGGCTTCTTCAGGGCTAAAACCGTTTTAGCCCTGAAGAAGCCGCAAGGCGTAATATAGGTTAATTATTCATCATCATTTTTTATTACAATAACATGAGCAAAGGCTACCTTATCTTATTTGTATCTGCACAATGCTCGTCGCAGCCATCCATCATATATGTTCCAGAGAGGTGACAGTAAAGGTTTTTGCCGCGGGCGCGTCGCGACTGAAGTGTAATTTAGTACAATTAGACGGACGAAGATACTGTAAGTGGATGTCTCCAATCATCCGTAGGGCCGTTGCCCACCAATTTTGGTTTGGCCTGTGACCCCACAAAACTTTGCTCATATGCACAAATACCCCACCACACCACACACGCCTCTTGAAGCCACCAACAGCCCACCCACCCACAGGTAAATCCATACACCCGCCCCCTGGATCCGCCCCTGCAGTCGGCACCCACCTCCATACAACCCTTGGACCCCCATTGCACCCATCACCACAACCCCTGGATCCGCCTCTGCACCCATCACCACAACCCCCTGGATCCGCTACGGCACCCATCACCACAACCCCTGGATCCGCCTCTGCACCGATCACCACAACCCCCTGGATCCGCTACGGCACCTATCACCACAACCCCTGGATCCGCCTCTGCACCCATCACCACAACCCCCCTGGATCCGCTACGGCACCCACCTCCATACACCCCCTGGATCCGCCTCTGCACCCACCGCCATACACCCCCTGGATCCACCCTTGCACCCACGCCCTCCACCCGCCCCCTTGATCCGCCCTTGTACCCACCTCCGTCCACCCCTGGATCCACCTCTGCACTGACCTGTTCATAATGGATCGGTGTGTAGGGGACAGGCTCGAAGACCAGCGGCCGGTCGGCTGGCGGCTCCGGCTCGCCGGGCAGCGGTGGCAGAACGTTACAGAAGCGGCCAGTATTGTAGTTGCACTCGAGGGTGTAGCTTCGAATCAGGCCGGTGGCGCGGTAGAGGGCGACGCGACCGCTGCCCTCCTTGCTCAGACCGTCCTTCTTGCCTCTGGGAGGAAACGGGAGGAGTGAGATGGAATGAGATGGAGCGAGATGCAGGCGCGCACACAGGATTTTCGTAAGGGGGGGGGGGGGGGGCGTCGGACCACGAGGGGGCCCCACCATTGCGGGGAGGGGAGGGGGTATTTTTCAGGCATTTTTTTGGAGTTGACCAACTAGTTCCCGGTATGTATGTATGTATGTATGTATGTATGTATGTATGTATGTATGTATGTATGTATGTACGTACGTATGTATGTATGTATGTATGTATGTATGTATGTATGTATGTATGTATGTATGTATGTATGTATGTATGTATGTATGTATGTATGTATGTATGTATGTATGTATGTATGTATGTATGTATGTATGTATGTATGTATGTATGTATATATATATATATATATACATACATACATACATACATACATACATACATACATACATACATACATACATACATACATACATACATACATACATACATACATACATACATACATACATACATACATACATACATACATACATACATACATACATACATACATACATACATACAATACATACATACATACATACATACATACATACATACATACATACATACATACATACATACATACATACATACATACATACATACATACATACATACATACATACATACATACATACATACATACATACATACATACATACATACATGCATGCATGCATGCATGC
>JAXIVJ010014714.1:0-33623 GCA_036785665.1 Chirona hameri
ATATATATATATATATATATATATATATATATATATATATATATATATTATATATATATATATATATATATATATATATATATATATATATATATATATATATATATATATATATATATATATATATATATATATATATTATATATATATATATATATATATATAATATATATATATAATATATATATATATATATATATATATATATATATATATATATATATAATATATACTATACTCACTATACACACACACACACACACACACACACAGTACACACGCTACACACACTCACACACGACACACACAATATCATACACCACTATACTCATACTATATCTATAGTACTATATATGACATAACAGCACTAGACTCAAGACTATGTATATAAAATGACACAGTACTAGACTTACTAAATTACCCTGAACCTGCCATCCGTACTCACCCCTCCCATCACCCCAACATAAGCATGTTGAGAGCTTCGTTAAGCTGACGGCGAACCATTTAATGTTGGAAAAAGAAAGGGATGAAAAGAAAGTCATCTAAAAACGATACTACGACGTAATAATTGGAAAACAATGACTGAAAGGGACTATCTGATCGATTATTGAAGAATACTATTTTATCAGCAAGATGCATTATCAAGAAAGCAAAATTATCTGGTTATATAAAGATGCCGTAGTTCTCCTATCAAACTTATATAAAGATATTAGCACCAAACACCAGACACATGGCAGTAACAAGCAAAGGGCGTGGCCCTAGGTAGCAAGCAAACAAGAAAATGGAAGAAATATGCACTACTTGAAGCAATTATATTATGAACAAAATTAAGTAAGAAAGGTCATTAAGAAGTTTGAAGAAGCTCTATACACTAGAAATGCAAAATTGTCGACGACAATAATCGGCCAATCAGAACACGGGTGTGTGCCACACCCAGAGCAAGACACCGCCGGGCCGCAGTATAAAAAGAGGCAACGTCGCACAGAGGGTTTTTTTTTTTCTTTCCCGGAACGGCCTATAGCCATTTTCCGGGGAGGGGCAATGACCTCTGGCAATTTGCCAGGCAAAAAACTACGTTAACCGGTTTATGTGACCCGGAGCAAACTAGGGACTAGGGCAGCTATTTTACGTTACTAATTACGTTAACCGGTTTATTTGTACCCGGAACAATTATTTGTTCAAAGTAAATATAATATCTAACATTACGTTAAGTATTTCGTTCAAGGTAAAAAAAAAGTAAAACACGAGACACACATACATACATATTTTGTATTACATACACTTGAACAGTGTCAGTGTTGGTGGAGCCGTGGGGTGCCGTCATTGCAACAGCGGGAGACTGTTGCCAGTCTCTCTAGCTCCGGCGCCTCGGCGAGACCTGGTTGTGGGGTGTGTTTAGCTGGGCGAAAAGTCCTGAATAATAAAAAAACGGCGTCTATAGCAAAGGGGAAAAAACCTGCGCGGTGGGCCAAAAATGCGCAAGGCAAAAAAAAACTGTTATATTTGTTTAGCTAAACGTGTTTGGTAGAGATAATCTAAGAGGGGACCTATCAATACAAGATAACTATCACCTAACAGTGTAAAAAAGATTGACAGGGTGGATACTGCACCGCAGCGCAGTGGACACTGCACCGCAGCGCAGCAGCCACCGCACCGCGGCGCAGCATCGGCGTGTGATCTGGTTTGGCAGGGAATCATGCCGCCGCCAACGCAAAATCGAACATCAGCCATCGGCGTCCCATCGCAGAAATCCCCCGCCAAATCAGCCACGTCACGAACAGCCAAAGCACTAAACCATTCGCCGCGCGGCCGAGATCCAGCAGGGGGCCCCCGCAACAACACACCGGCAGCTGACACGCAACCCCACGTCGGCAGCAACATGATTTAATATACTGCACCGCAGCGCAGCGGACACCACACCGCAGCGCAGTGGAGTGAGCACCGCACCGCAGCGCAGCGGCCACCACACCGCAGCGCAGCATCGGCATATGTTATCAGGGGCAGGTGTTCAACTACTCGGCTTTGGCAAGAGCGGGACAGAGGGGAGAGGAGGGTTGGGAGGAGCATTACGTTAAGAAATGAACAACGAATTCCAATGGAACCTTTCGTTGCGCGACTGATTTGGCAGGGAATCATGCCTCCGCCAACGCAAGACCGCACATCTACCATCGGCGTCCCATCGCAGAAATCACCCGCCAAATCAGCCACGCAACGAATTTCGCCGCGCGGCCGAGATCCAGCAGGGGGCCCCCGTAACAAGACACCGGCAGCCAACACGCAACCCCACGTCGGCAGCAGCGTGATTTTAACATAATTTAACATGCTGCACCGCAGCGCAGCGGACACTGCACCGCAGCGCAGCAGCCACCGCACCGCGGCGCGGCATCGGCGTGTGATCTGGTTTGGCAGGGAATCATGCCGCCGCCAACGCAAAATCGCACATCAGCCACCGGCGTCCCATCGCAGAAATCCCCCGCCAAATCAGCCACGTCACGAACAGCACCGGCCATTCGCCGCGCGGCCGAGATCCAGCCGGGGGCCCCCGCAACAAGACACCGGCAGCCAACACACAACTCCCGCGTCAGCAGTAACTTGATTTAACAGTTAGTCAGGAAGTTATTTCCGACTGGTTTGGCAGGGAATCATGCCGCCGCCAACGCAAAACCACACATCAACCATCGGCGTCCCATCGCAGAAATCCCCCGCCAAATCAGCCACGCAACGAACAGCCAAGCCATAACCATTCGCCGCGCTACCAATCCAGCAGGGGCCCCCGCGACAAGACACCGGCAGCCAACACACAACTCCCACGTCAGCAGCAGCACGATTTAACAGTTAGTCAGAAATAACTTAATGAAGTATTTGTTGGAGGTGATTTATTGTTTCTTGTTGAACCGTCTCAAATTGCGGCGGTAGCGGTTACTTTCAGGGGGGCTGGGGGGGGAGGGGCTACGAGGGAGCTGGGAAGGAGGGTGGGGGGAGGGGAGGGATGGCGGGGAGAGGCGGGCGGGCGGGGAGCTGGGGCGGGAGGGCGGGGTTGCGGGCGACTTTCCGGGAGACGGCTCTCATGAGAGAGTCGTCCGAGGGGAGGTCCTCCGAGAATCGGCTCTCCGATGGTGCTGGGGAGGCTGGGGAGGCGGGGCCTGAGTCGGTGTTCGACTCGGCTGGTTGGGCTGGGGAGCGCGGTGCCGGTGGATCAGCGGCAACGGCGCCTTCGAGGTCCGACAGAGATGCCTCGGGGAGCTGGGGTGGTGGTCGGGGGGTCTGTCGGTTGGGGGGTCTGGCGGGAGGCCGGTGGGGTGGGGGGGAGGTTCCGGGAGGTGGGAGGGGCGGCCAAGCGCCGGGGGGCGAGACCTGGGCTGAGAGAGGTGGAGGGCGGGGCGTCCGGTGGGCGCCGACTGTCGCCGCGCTTCAAGCGCTCTGTCTCGCGAGCGAGACCCCAGGCCAAACACCGGCGGTCCCAGGCCGGGTGGGCCTGGTCGCACGAGGCGCAGCGTGCTGCGCGCGTGCACCCTTCGGTGCCGTGCTCGCCAGCGCACCGACCACAGGTGGCGGTGCGCACCCGGCAGGTCCACTTGAGGTGGCCGTAGTGCCAGCACTGCTGACACTGCCGGGGGGGGGGGGGCGGGATCCACTCCCTGACGGGGGCAGCCACGTACCCACAGTGGATGTGGGTCGGCAGCTCCTTGCCTCGGAAGCGGAGCCGAATCAGCGGGTTGGGCTGATCGGGTCGCCGCTTCGATGGCGACAGGCGAGTCACCTCGCACACCCCTTGGTGTGCGAGTTCCCGGAGGAGATCGTCCTCCGAGAGCTCGGCCACGTCTGGGCACCATGCCAGACCCTCCACGGAGTTGAGGTGCGCCGGGGCCTCCACGGCGACCCTCACTCCGATGAAGGTGGTCCGTCCCATGACACTGACGTTCTGTTGGGACGTCAGTGTCTCGATCAGGAGTGCTCCCGATCGAATGGGTTTGGCGCTGGCTACGTCGCCACAGATGGCGACCAGCCAGCGCCGGACCTGGAACGGGTTGACATTCCTAAATGGAATGCCATCCGCTCGCCACATAAGGAGGCAAGCGGGCCCGTCCGGGGGTGGGGTCGGGGGGGAGCCGTGCTCCGGGTCGGACCCTGGGAGGCCCCTGAGGGGAGCGGGGAGTGGATCCGACCGGGGAGGTGCGACGTCGCGCACCGGGGGGGGGACCCCAGAGGGGGGTCGGAGGGTCGGGGGGACGGAGGGGCGGAGGGGGCGGGGGGGGGAGGGGGTGGGTCGGGGGGTCGGGGGGACGGAGGGGCGGAGGGGCGGGGGGGGGGGGGTCGGGGGGATGGGAGTCCGGCAACGGCCGGGCCCCTGGACGGGGCGGGCGGGGCCCCTGAGGGGGGCTGGGAGGGGGACTGGGAGGGGGACTGAGCGGCGGGCGGGGGGCCCCAGTCTGACGGCGTGATGGCCGGGTCGGGTTGGGGAGATGGTCGGCACCGGTCCACCACAGGTTGGTGGGCGGGTCGGGCAGGCGGGGGGGACCGTCCAGGGGGGAACGCGGACGCGCTCCGGGGAACCCCGGAGGGGGGTCGGGGGGGGGGGGCGGGGGGGTCGCCATGACCGGAGGAGGGAGGGGAAAGTTCAATGAATAGCCTAAGTTACGTTAACGTGGCACACACGGCAGAACGTGTTGCCAGCTGCAATTAATCTAAAGAATGAAGCGGGTTCTCTACCTTGCAAATTGTGGAAATTACGTTACCTACTTAAAAATATCTAAGGGCTACCTATCTAAGGGTCTAACGACCCTGCCACAAGCACGTGGACAGGGTCCCGCACCCGGAGAGGTGGAGGGCTGGTGAAGGCTGGCTAGAAGTCGTCAGTGGTCCGATGTCGTTGAGATCGATGAGCACAGAGGGGGAGCGGACGCACGGGCCGCGGGAGTCGACTTCGGGACCGCGCACGCACGTCGACCGCGCACGCGCGCTGCCCGCGGCGCGGCGGCGGCAGCCGTCCGCCGTGGCAGGGGTGACAGCAGAGAGACGGCAGCAATACTCAGCCAGGCAGAGGTGACAGCGGCAGATCACGTCAGAAGTAAGTCACGGAGCTGCTCATCCTTTCCGATCCTACCCGAAATTCAGCCCAGGCCCGGTGACTACAAAATTTAAACAATAAGGGACTAAGTGGGATATTTTACGCAATTTGGGTCATCTGTCCAGACTCGCTACTTCTGACTTAGGAAGACAGGAGAACATCATGTGTAGCCGATGCTGTATTGTTTGATGTCAGGCGACCGCAGTACTATGAAGTAAGCATGCTGCACAGCGAATAGGGTCCTAACGCATTTTGGCGTCTGTAAATACGAGCAGTTTTAGTTAGGATGTTAAGCTAGAGATTGAACTAGTAAATTGTTTGCTTAGTTGCTGAGTTAGAATAAACGTTGTAAATTTTTATAACATTTTACTGGGGAAAGGAGACGTGATGGAATTGAGATTGTCGTTTAAGGAAGGAAATGTACACGGCAATACGGTCCCCCGTTAGCATGAGGTAAGACATGAATGAACCAAGTTTAGCCGCTGATAATTATTATGTTTCGGCTGTGGTTCGAATGTTTCGATTAATTCGTTCTTGTCTTGCTCGCAATACTTAGCCATAAGCCAGAGTTTAATGATTAAGTACGTTTCCGCTTCAGTAAATTTAACGTTATGTATCAGAGTTATGAACTATTTCGAATCACGGAATGGTAACTTTCGCTTAACGGTTAAAACGCCAGGTAACCCAACTATCAGACAAAGTATTAGTGAGGTTGGGTAGAGACTCGTCATTCTAGCTTGGCAGATAAGGATAGCTAATGTAAGGATCATACCACTGAGACGGCATCAATTGGTTCTAAAGTATCGGTTAATTCTGTCGCTTAGAGGTGTGCTCTATGTTGAGCGGGACAACACAAATCGGAGACTGGTAAGTTACCGCCAAGGGATTGTCTGTCTAAGATTACGTATGTATAATCGGCTATGCGCTATTAGCTATTGGTCCAGCATCGCTTCCTATCGACGATTGTTTAAGGACGGTGTATGAGAAATGCGATTCATTAGCTGTCACTGCGACTTCGTTCCTGTCGCTGATAAACTCGTGCCGCTGATCCGGAGTGGTTAACGTTAAATCCCTGTATATATTACCTTATTTGGAAGAATCGATCAAACCATAACTAGTTCAGCCCGTAAAAGGCTCTAAGGGCGCAGCAACCTGCAACAGACGTATACTTGCGAGTCAGTGGATGATAAGTATAACAGTCAAATTAACTTTCTTAATATTGTGGGTCTCCTAACCGTCTGTTAAAAATACCCCTTCTTCAGCCAGCAGGTCGCGATTTACGACATTACAGCCGACGCCTTCCCTATGTTAACGTCATGGTACAACTGTAATGTTAGATGTCCTGTATATTGACAGTCCATGTGGTAACTTAAGCCTTATTATTAGCCAACTATAAACAGTGTTAAATTATTTGAATCTATTCTGACGATGGTGCACTGCCGATTATATTGAAGTTTAAAAGTGATATTTCGGAGATTACTAGCTGATGCTTATTGAAATGTGTCATTTGTGATATATGCACATTATCTCTGGTTGCGATTATTTTTGGACAACGTTTCCCATGTAGGAAATTACCTAAGGGTCATATA
Source organism: Chirona hameri (assembly GCA_036785665.1). NCBI lineage: Eukaryota > Metazoa > Arthropoda > Thecostraca > Balanomorpha > Balanidae > Chirona > Chirona hameri. The sequence continues at coordinate 6,658 of JAXIVJ010014714.1, forward strand.
ATTTACGTCACCGATAGAGAACTGGTAAAGCGGTTAGTACTCAGTCATAGTTAGAGAAACGTCGTTGATATTGATTTCGTAATAGGATAGCTAGACTACCCTTCCCCCAGCAACTAGATGAGTCTGAATGAGGATCTGCCGTTTCTAAGTATCGAGTAACGTGTGGCGGCAGATAACAGTAAATACAGGCTCCAGCAGAGAGAAGTAAGCAAAATGTACTATGGCTGATAATACTCACAGTCAGGGCCGGACAGAGATTAAATAAGGATTGGAGCTTTAAGAAGAGGCATGACGGCTTGTGTGCCCGATCCTTGTATCGAAAATCTATCAGCGTAGCGAAACATGTAAATGAAAGTGCTCGTGGAAAATTATGCCCAGACCGAGAGATATCGGCTGGCCGCATATCACAGGGAGGTAACAAGTAGTTAAGTCCGAGACTGCGGGTGCCAAATGCCCAGAGGATGATAGGTTGGCGCAGAGACAGGAGGGCGAGGGAGGAAGGATGAGAGGGAGGAGGAGGCCGGACGTGCCTCAGAAGTCCCTCTAGGTTAGACGGGAAGATCTCCTCTAGAGATTCCCGGGCGCCCGCAGTCGGTATATCGGCAAGGACATCCGCGTAGCCCGCCGTCGATGCCGGTCGATGTTAACTCAGAAAGTTGGTCCGGGTGAGCCCCAGGTTGGGGGCCCGGATGAAGGTCATAGGTCCGGCGGAGCCCCAGGTTGGTGGGCCCGGATAGAGGACCCAGGTCCGGCTGAGCCCCAGGTTGGAGGGCCCGGACAGTAGGTATAGGGGCCTCTCCCGGACAGAGAGGATAAGACGGGCAGTAAAGCGTAGTCGGTGTTTCATATAAGTCCTATGGATACACTAGCTCCCTTTTAAAGTAGGAACCGGACGGATTACATTGAATGCACATATTCTGGGCGGCCCACGCAGCAATGCTGTCGTTCAGCGGAGCGCTACTGGGATTTAGTATTGATGAGGACATTTATCCTACCTGGGAGTCACTCATCCAGCTGGCATCCGGCACTACTGGGAGGGAATGTTGGGGGTGCACAAATCACTATGGGGCGTATGAAAGCGGAATTTCTGAAGCTGAGAGAGTGGCAATGAGGATGACGAAGGATAATCTTAGGTTAAGACCCAGTAGGAGTGGTGCAAATTCAGTCAGGACAGCCGGACGGATCATTACTCGAAGGTAAGTAAAATTTAGCGACGCTGGGCGTAAGACAAAGTGGGCGATTTTGGCTTTGGAGGTGAGCAGGGGTTCGAAGGGATGGGTAACTGGACGGATGACCTAACTTACGACCCGACTTACGATTATAAAGAGATACCTAATCACGAAAGTGGGCAATGGTCACCAGGGTGTCACAAGTCACAACCGACGCTAATCCTACCCCTTTCCCATTGTACCGTCCTCACCCTCATGGACGAGACACTGCCCCTCCCGTCCTCGAGCAGTGAAATGGCATGTCGGTGAACCAGCCTATATGATGGACCAGGATGATCAGCCTCTCCAAATTTAAAAGCATCTATCACCAAAGCACCACCACCATTTTGTACGCGGAAGGGGATCTTGCTGCGCTATTCTACATCTCTACATCTGTTTCTGCATCTCTCATCACTTCTAGTGGACCCGCCACGTCAAGCCACGTCAGGTCACTGCAGGTCACTGCAGGTCACCGCAGGTCGATCTGGCAACAGACAGGAGGGATCAGCATTTCCCATGACAGCCGGAGGAGTGGATCCTCTCTCATCTCTCTTTTTCCATTTATCTCTCGTCTTTCTTTCCCCTACCCTCCCTTACCCCTATCCCATCTACCTTCTTCTCCATTCCCCTCACCCGACAATGTATCACTCCACTGCTATCCCACTCTACAACGTACCCCTCCCTCCACACGCACGAGTGGAGCGAGAGGGGTAGGATTAGCGTCGGTTGTGCCCAGTTCCTTGTTCCCTATCATAACCCTCCCACTCTCCCTGCCCCTATGACCCCCTGTCATTCCCCAACGCTACACAGACAAGGCAATAATTGCGACGCTGTCGTGTTTGTCTCGTCAGGGCGCTTCGACTCATATAAGTGTGGACCAGGTTATATCAACTTAAAAATGTGACCTCAGGTCAAGGTCGAGTGGTGACCCAAGTAGGTCATGTTTCATATGGGCAGACGTGTCGTGACGAGACAAACACATTGGTTTCGGTTTTACTTCTTTTTTGCCATTATGTCCAGAGTTATTGCCATACAACTGTTGGTGACCTCGGATGACCTCGGCTGACCCTGTAAAGGTCACTGAACAAAAATGGCACCTAGGTCATCAAGAATGGCCTATAATAACATGATCCAGAAGGAATTATACTGCTATTTTGCGTATCCTTAGCATTTTAATATTTCCCCATTGACTTATAATGGGGAGGTCACGAAATTGACCCGACCTTATGTCGCTGATATAAAAAAAAACCAAGACAAACGCATTGTAGATGTATATGACCTTATGAAATCCTGTAAGTGTAAAACCGATCATCCAGAAACTGTGACTGTGGTACGACCACAAGTTCTTTTGGAGGTGGGGTCGTATGACCTGGTCTGGTGACCTGACCTGAGATGCCCCGAGGTATTTTTTTTACACAATGTGTACAATTGATGCCCAAACAGCTGTGCCAAAAACGGCGGCGCTGCGCGCCACCGTTTTCCGGCTATCCGCGAAAAACCTGAGGGAGGTGTCTAAACACAATATATATATTTTAACCCCCGGCACTGCGCGGGTTAAAATATAGGGATGATGTGAGCATGCAGCCAGGTGTTAGGGTATTCATGTGAAGTAAAGAAATGACCCCAGCTGAGCTGGGGTCATTTTTGTATGTGGTACTTTTGATCGGTGCCACTCAAAGCGCTTTTACCACCCCTGCGTAGATGCACGCTATGCAATTTTCAGCCTCGTCCTTCGAATAATTTACGAGTTAACTACGCCTCGGGCAACTTTGCAATGTCGTGCAAACTCTAATTTTCAGCGGGCAATATCTCCCATCTAAATCATGCGCGTCATACAAACCTATATATCATCATAATTATCATGAACCATATACCTATTCCTATGATATAATCATTTTTTGAAAATTAATATTATGGAATTTCAACCCGTAATCTTAGGTAAACTCGCGTGATTTGATTATTTGGCCATTTCAAATTCGGATTTTTTCTATGCCAGAATCGACTTCGATGCCTAAGCAAATTGGAGATAGTTTTTATCTATACATATTCTATTTATAGTTTGGTATTCCCGCCCCTGTAGCTCAGTTGGGAGAGCGCCGGCCTTCTGACCTCACCCGGTAGTGGCAGCCCGGGTTCGAGTCGCTTCGGCGCTCGCTATTTGTCCCTGACTGTGATGGCCTGTGGCCGGTGGCAGCAGTCACACTCAAGGTCAGTTGATGTCAGAGGGCGGGGCGGACCGTGTCCAGGTATGTCGGCCACGTAAAACTTTCGCTTCTAAATTCTGCCGGACGCCAGGAATTGCTTGATCGGGTGGTGGGGTCAGGGCTTGCGCAACAAGCTATGCTTAGCGCGGGGCCTGACCTCGGAAATCCATCCATTCAAAAACATTCGGACTAAATTTAAAAGAAGTATTTAAAATAAATCATGGTCACCAGCACGTCTTAGGTAATAACTTTGCACGTAATTGTGCTAGAGAGCCAATTCAACGGGATTATGCTCATCCCGTCGACCTGCTTCCAGTGTTATATAACATGAACACTGTAGTCGCTCTGTGACCTCAAAGTCACGTGACCTGAGGTCATCCGGTGCAGTCCACGTCAGATCGACGAAGCCATAACACCCTCCTTCTCATATGCCGATGAAACTACGTGTCGGGGCTTATCTGGGCCGTGAATTCACGGTGTGAAATTTTCATCTCCGTCCGTCGAATTGTTTTGGAGCTGTAGCCTCAGGAATCTTTTCCATGTCGCGCAAAGCACTAATTTTCAGCGGGCGATATCTCCCATGTAAATAATTATAATTATAGAAACCTATATATCAACAGAATCGTCATTGACCACAAATTAATGTAATGATTTTGTTTTATTCGAATATAAATTTTTGACATTTTGACACATGACCTAAAGTCAGGTCACGTTATTTCGTAATGTTCCCAATTCAAATTCTTGATTTTTTCAGTGGAATAGGAGGATACAAGCTCCTCGAATCACGTGACACCTATTCCACTCAGTGATCAAGATCATGTGATGAGATAATTCAATATTTCGTCTGTTGATCCGCAAGATATCAAATTTGCTGATCTTTTATTCGCAGACCGAGAATCCTATACAAGTAGGTAAAAGTGTCTTTCATATATTTTTTTTTAATTTGCCAAATAAACGACAATTTTCAACAAATCATCTATCGCATAATCAAGCCAGGTCATTCGGAAAATCAACCTCAGGTCACGTGACCTTGAGGTCATGTAGCGACCTGCAGGGGCCATGTTATGCATCAATGAATGCAGTTCGACGAGGCAAATATACCTAATGCTGTTGAGTTAAAGGAAGTGTCCCTACTGTTTTGGAATCTCAAAAATAGTTTGCATACGGCAAGTAGCTATTGGTTTGATTGTTGGATACGATAAAGTTCACATCTGAAGCCCCTTTAGTTGACTTTTTACTTAAATTCATTTTGCTTATTTTTGTTTCGATATCGATAAAACGATCGCCACTATAATCAGAGGATGTTATGTAAAACGGCGCACCTAAGACAGTACAATTACGGTCACATCATGCAACATAGAGAAACAAGTTTTGCACCGCATGTTTTTGCCACGGTTAACTTTATTATGTGCAAGTTTCGTAGCTCTAAATTGATATCTTCGTCGAAAAATGGCCTTCAAGCGTTGCGATTAGGGGACAGGCGATACTGTTCGGCTGCTGCTATCAGCGCGCATAAACTGTTTGGTCGAAATGCTATTGGCCAGCGTTAATAATATGCTAGCAGTTTAATCGATAGATGCAGTACTTCTAGTAGCGGAAGCCCTCTGGGGTCTATCCGATAACTTTTTGCTACCAGCCAGTTCCTGGGGTCTTTGGCAGAGGCGGAACTTTTTGTTTTTCGTTGGGGTTGTAATTGGGTCGGCGACCGGGGGGGGGGGGGGGTAGTAAAAGCGACTAATGATAAAAATGAAGTATGTGCAAAATTGAAGTTTAACACCTTAGAATGAACATAGGTTGTAATACCTCATTACTGACGTATTTTAGCAACAGCGAGGTGTGCAATCTTAAACAAATTGAAAGTATCATGTTGGGTCAAAGTAGGCAAAGGCTACCTCATGGTAGCTCACACAACAATAATCAGCCAATATCAATATTAAGGTTGTACATAAATGGTGTGATTCAGCAACTAGCCATTTCTTGCAAGAAAGGCACCTCTTCCTGGTGATGGTCCAGGTCCGGTCCTTTTATATATTACAGTGAGATATAAAAATACTTATAACATATTTGATATTTCCCACAACTCACAAGGCCATGGGTGGATAATTGTTTTCAAAGTTGCCCCGGCCGAGGACAGGGGCGCAACCAAGGGGCCCTAGGGGGCACTGGCACGTGGCGGTCCGTGAAGTTAGTGACGGAATCGGATTAGAATTCAGCGTCGAGTAGCGATTTGCTTCAAAATGTGGGAACAGTTTAATTGGGGCACGCTGATCACGCAAATGACATTCATTTTGACATTCAAGGTCATCTTCAAAATCATCTTCAAGGTCAAAGGACGGGGTGGCTCAAAACGACCCGAAGTTTTTGTCCGATCGCAAAACAAAATAATGGTATCATTCTATTCCTCGAGCCAATATCTAGGCGCAGCTTTCGAAACCTCACTGGAGGCAAATGACCTTGACCCTCATTTTCAAGGTCAAAGGACAAATAACCCGAAGTTATTGTCCGATCGCCAAAATAATGGTCTCATTCGATTCCTCGGGTTAATTCGATTCCTCATTCGATTCCACAGCCTTCGCAAACTCACTCGTGGCAAATGACATTAACCCTCATTTTCAAGGCCATATGACGGGGCGGCTCAAAACGACCCGAAGTTAGAAGCCGATTGCCAACATAATGGTCTCATTAGATTCCTCGGGTCAGTATCTGCCGTAACCTTTGCAACCTCACTCGTGGAAAATGACCTTGACCCTCAATTTCAAGGTCAAAGGACTCAAAACGACCCGAAGTTTAATCCAATCGCCATTGATCTTGAAATTGAGGGCCAATGTCATTTGCTACGAGTGAGGTTGCGAAGGCTACGGCTATATACTGACCCGAGTAATCGAATGAGACCATTATTTTGGCGATCGGACAATAACTTCGGCTAAGATTACCGTGAATGTCAAAATGAATGCCATTTCGTGATCAGCGTGCCCCAATTGACCTGTCACCACATTGTGAAGCGAATCGCTACTCGACGCTGAATTCGAATCCGAATCCGTCGCTAACTTCATGGACATGCGGGGGGAATCACGATTGAGGGCGCCTCTCCTGGGCGTCTGGACACCGAAGGTGCCACTCTCGAGTGCAGGTGGCGCCCCTTGAGTCGTGAGTGCCGGCGGCACCCCTTTAGATCGGACAATATGCCTCTTTTAGACCGGAGATAGCGACCCCAACTGTGCCTCCCCCGAAAATATAAGTTTTCTGACCTGCCCGAGGTGTTCACTAAGACAAAGTTGGCAAGGCTCAGCCTCCTTTGACTACCCCCCCCCCCCCCCCATTTCGAAAGCGCATCGAAAGCGCAATTTTACCCATATTTTTCACAGATAGTCGTACCAAGTATGCATTTTTATGCTGGGATTATATTTGCGTTTCTTTATTCTTTTTAAATAATAACTAAGGTCTTGCAAAAAAAAGGTCTCTCAAAAATGGCTGCCCCGGCCCCGCCGAGGCAACTTTGAGGTTGCCCCGGCCGCAGCCGGGGCTGCCCTATAGGATTCTCCACCCATGCACAAGGTAAACAAATTAGGCGAGAACCAAACAGCATTATTTGAGTTAGGCAATACATTAATCCCATCACCGAATAACTAACTTTATCACCGTAAATGACTTAAAATCACCAAAACGTCACAACATATTGAGGATTTCGGGCTTCGGCCGATGGACTTCTTTAAAAATATGTAAACTGGCTCCAAGGGTTAGGTTAGGTGAGGTGAGGTGAGGTGAGGTGAGGTGAGGTGAGGTGAGGTGAGGTGAGGTGAGGTGAGGTGAGGTGAGGTGAGGTGAGGTTAGGTTAGGTGAGGTGAGGTGAGGTGAGGTGAGGTGAGGTGAGGTGAGGTGAGGTTAGGTTAGGTTAGGTTAGGTTAGGTTAGGTTAGGTTAGGATAAAAGCTTGAGAAATAAATGGTGATGCTTTAACATGGAAGTCAGTGAGAAAGTGGTCATTTCGGTGATGGATTAATCCTCTCCCTACGGGAGCTTTTTTCACTTTCGCCTTACGGGGGGTCTGACAGGCCCCCCTGTTAACTTCCAAACCAAGTAACTTTGAGCAATGCGGTAAGAACCAGCATGTTGCCTGTCATGAGAGGAATCTACTAACAGTATGCGAATTTTAGGTTTCAGGTCAACGGGTGACCTTCCAGGTCAAGTGAATGACCTCGGACTTACCACGTCCGGAACAGAGATTTTGCCATGCAGAAAACCTCAAAATTAGAAATTGATAAATGTAAATAAAAAGGCATGTTCCGAGACCAGTTTTGGCTCAGAAATACAAAAAAGGTATTTATTTGTTCGTATCTTGTCAAAAAAAAGTAAAAAAAAATATTACAAAAAATGACGTCATCAGTTTCTTACACTTAGAGAGCTATTACTCAGTCAAAAATGAAGATATTGCTTTGACATTTGGTATGGGTATTGTCCATACTCAGTACTCTCACATGAATTCCGGTTTTTCTAATATCTTTGAAAATTTTGATTTTGTTGGGATTTAAAAAAAACAATTAGGGGTCAAAACCCCAAAATTTTGAAAATCCGAGATCGCCATTTTAAAGAGAATGCTATTTTGTATCTTTGGTGAATTGCGTTTGCAATTTCTTTCAAAACTCTGTTTTCTACGATTTTGCAAATATTTATCATTTTTTACCAACATGACGTCATCAAAACATGATTATCTCCAAAACTACTCAACCAATTTCAATTAAAGTTTTACAGCCTACGTATAATTGTAAAACTCAACTACCAAAAATTTCAGCAAGATGCATTGCATGTGTAAAAAGTTATTCAAGAAAACCCTCAGGGTTCTGTCAGGCCCCCCCCCCCCCCCCTGTAGGGCGAGGGTTAATACCCTGCCTTTTAGGAATAATAAAAGACGTACGTAAAATTAGCAGCTGATTGATATTGCCCAATCTATAATTCTGAGGCCCGTCGCCTCAAAATTGCCTGAAACTAGACAGGTAGGTCCTCCTTGCCACGCTAAACACGAAAAACGTAAAATTATCCTGGAATACGGGCTACTTTTAAAGTTATAACGTGTTAAGTTTTGAATGTCTGTCAGTTGAATATCTGGCTAACTTGACGCGGAGAGCTTCCAATTCCTGCGCAGTCGTTTCAAAATAAAGGAAGACAGACATTCAAAACTTAAACAAATCTCTAACTCTGAAAGTACCTCGTGTTCCAGGCTAATCTTACGTTTTTCGTGTTCAGCGTGGCAAGGAGGGCCTACCTGCCAAGTTTCAGGCGATTCTGAGGCGACGGGACTCAAAACTGTAGATCTCTAAAACGGTATAACTCTGAAAGTAGCCCGCGTTCTAGACTAATTTTAGGTTTTTCGTATTCAGCGTGGCAAGGAGGACGTACCTGCCAAGTTTCAGGAAATTCTGAGGCTACGTGCCTTAAATTTTAGATTGCCCAATAGATTGATACTACTGAACAATATCAATCTACTGCTAATTTGACGTAGCTGAATAACAGACAAATATGACGCAGCTATGTCAAATATGTACATTTATTTTGCCCTTGTATATTGCTTTCAATATTTATGCTGTTTTCACATGCGTTTTTGTTTGATTGATGTTGGATTAGGCTATTCTCTTTTAAAATGACTTTTACTGATGTGGCCCTCTACTTTTCAACACCATGACCAGGTATATCTTGTGAAAATAATGTTTGTCTGGCTAAAAATTGAAGGTTGTGATAAATTAATCCTAAATTTAAACTCATGATTTGGGTCTATGATTATTTGTGGTCTTTTTCCAGCTCAGGATGATTGGTATGCCTTCACGTCTTTCACACACCAAAATATGTATAATATTGTTCAAGTTCTTCATTAAGTGTCAATTTCACCAGCATATTTTAGCTCAAAATGTAATATAACTTTTGCCAACCGCGTAAGGGTGCACTCTAATGTTAAATGTGTGACCTATCCAGAACTAAGCCCAATGTAAAATATGCTACACTCAATCTTGTTTTGCTCATGTTTTTATGTTAACACCTATAGATTGCCATTTTGTGGGTGTCTGAAATTGACAGAAATGTTACCCGTTTGTCAGTAGGTAGTGTTGTTCTATAGTGTTTATGACCCAACTGAATATGACCCTACACCCCTGGGTACCTACATAGTCTTTCTCAGTAATTTTGGGATAACATGTTGTACTACCTATTGTTGGATTTTAAATGTTATTTTATGACAAACTTTACTAACATTTTAAAGTTTGTCCTTTTCTGTGTTCATATATTTATTAATTGTTTTGTTATGATTGTTATTGAAAATTCCTTTGGTGAAAAATCCTTTAGTTTTGTGTATCATTTACTGTATTTATTTACTTGGGTAGGCATTCACTGGCAATGTTGGGGTTGTAATATTAATGATTGGGGTTGTAGTTTTTGTGGATGCAGTTGTAGCTACAACCCCAAAAGTATATAAAGTTCCGCATGTGGTCTTTGGAATATCTCAGCAACTAGTGTGAATGTGTAAAAATGAAAGGCGTGGTTCGATTCCGAAAATTATGTTATATAAACCAGTGTCAATAACCCCAAATAAGCGATGTGATAAGCTCTCTAGCACAATTACGTGCAAAGTTATTACCAAAGACGTGGAGGTGACTATTATTTTTCTAAATATAAAAATATAAATTAAATATTTAGAGACAAAACTTATGTCATTTTTTTGTACCATCAAAGGCATATGTATCAAAGTCGATTCTTGCATGGGAAAAATTCAGAATTTTAAATGGCAACAGTATAAAATCACGTGATCTGACATGAGGTCAAATGTAGAAAATTCCAAAATTTTCGCATTTTCCAAAAATGGTTATATCATAATAATCTATAATTTCTGACGATTCTGATGATATATACTTTACATGGCTCGCATGATTTAGATGGGAGATATTGCCCTCTGCAAATAAGAGTTTTGCATAACATTACGAAGTTGCCCGAGGCTAAAACTCCAAAACCATTCGATGAACGGGGTTGAAAATTTAACAGCGTAATTTACGGCCCAGATAACCCCCCACACGTGGTTTTATCGAAATATGAGATGCATGGTGTTATGGCTTGTTCGATCTGTCATGGAATGCCCCAGCTTGCTGAGTGATAGCGAAAAAGATTCGCGAAAATTAATGTCCATGAACGCTCGCGAAAATAAGTTCCCCCTCCAGGGTCGGATCCAGAAGGGGGGGGGGCAAGGGGCCTTGCCCCACCCCGAAAGGTCCTGAAACCGTGAGTTGCCCCCCCCCCCTAACGGCCGGAGATACGGCCTATAATTTCTGACGATTCTACGGTGGATGGCTAACACTCTACCGCTAACGGCCTGCTACCCCCCCCCCCCCCCCCCCGGTCAACAACTTTTGCTTTTAATTGCGACTGTGACTGCGTCCCCCCAGAGTAAAAAATCCGTGGCGACGCCCCTGCGCAGGGGCGGAACTTTATATCTCTTTGGGAGGGCCCGAGCCCCCCCCCCCCCTCAATGCTGAGCTGAGCTCCTCCCCCCAATGCTGAGTTGAGCCCCCCCCCCCAATGGTGCTCCCCCCCCCCCAATGTTTTCCTAAATTTGTGCCCCTCTAAAATTTCAAGGACTACCCGTACAGATTATTCTGTTTTGAATTTTGCGTATTTCATCATATCAATGTGATTCATGTGATGTCATGTGATATCATGTGATTCCATCTTAGGAGTATTTCATCTTAGAAGTATACGATCATTGCGATTCCATCTGCGACTGTTTTTCGATTATGATATAATGGGTAAGTTGGTAGCATGTATTCTATTCTGCTAACAAGTCGTAGATACAAGTCGTAACAAGTCGTAGATAACAAGTCGTAGTCGTAGATAGTCGTAGGTTCAAACGTTCAGATCAGCGAATAGCGGAGGGGGAGCATGACGAATTAGCGATCGGAGTGCTCAATTTAAATGGTGTGCAATGGAATTTGTTGTAAATTTATTGTTTGCCTGAAATAAGGCTGATAGTTTATGCAGCGTTTTTGCTACCTGGTATGGCAATATCCTAAATATCCAACATCCGTGATAAAACATAATAGTTTGATACGAAGGAACATCGAGGAGATCGTACCATCAAAGGGCATCGAGTCATCGTGGCCAGAGAGGCCTAGGGGTCCATGGCTCTTCCAGGAGGTTTGGTCACCGAGGTCGGCCTGAGGGGTCCTTGGTTGACATGACAAGCCCTCGGTCAGCCTGAGCGAGCCTCGTTGGGCTTGGAGGGGAGCTCGGTCGACCTGAGGGGTCACTCCGTCGACTTGAGGGAGTCCTTCGTCCACCCGTGAGAGTTTCAGTAAGCCTAAGGAACCATCGATTGGCCTGAGGGTTCCCCTGCCAGCCTGAGGGGGCCTCAGTCAGCCTGATCGGCCTGGTGCCCTCGGTCGACTAGGCGGGCCCTCGGTCGGCTTGAAGGAACCTCGGCCGGCTTGACGGGGCCCTGGGTCGGCCTGGGGGTGTCCAGTCGGACTGACGAGCTCTTCTTCGGCCAGAGGGGGGCTCTGTCGGCTTGGAGGGGTCCTCTGTTGGCCTGGAGGGGTCCTCTGTCGGCCTGGAGGGGTCCTCGGTCGGCCTTGATGGGAGCTCGGGTGGCCTGAGGGGCCTGAGGTCGACTTTACGGGCCCTCGATCGGCTTGAGGGAACCTCGGCCGGTTTGCGGAGGCCCGTGGTCGGCCTGAGGAGCTTTTGTTCGGCCTGAGTGACCCTTTGTCGGCTTGAAGGGGCCTCAGTCGGCCTGAGTGGCCCTCGGTATGCCTGAGGGGACCTCGGTCGGCGTGAGGGGGCCCTGAGTGGGCCTGAGGGACCCTCGGTTGGCCTGAGTGGCTATCGCTTGGCCTGAGTGGCCCTTGTTATACCTCAGTAGCCCTCGGTATGCCTGAGGGGACCTCGGTTGGCGTTAGGGGGCCTTGAGTGGGCCTGAGGGACCCTCGCTTGGCCTGAGGGGCCCTCGGTTAGCTTGACGGGGCCCTCACTTGGCCTGAGGAACGCTCGGTCGGCCTGAGTGGCTCTCTTTCGGTCTGAAGGGGTCCTTGGTCGGCCTGAGGGGCTCTCAGGCGGCCTGAAGGGGTCATCGGTCTGCCTGAGGGTGTCCTCTGACGGCCTTAGGGGGCTCTCGGTCGGCTTGAAGGGCCCTCGGTCGGCTTATTTGACTTGAGAAGACCTTTTTTCGGCCTAAGGTGCCTTCGGTCAGTTTGAGGAGGGGCTTTTACGGCCTGAGGGGTCTTCGGTCAGCTTGAGGAGGCCTTCGGTTGGCCTGAGGAGCCCTTAGTCGGCCTGAGTGGCCCTCGGTCGGCCTATAGGGTCCCTAGTGTGCCTGTGGGGCTCTTCTGTTGGCCTTAGGGTGCTCTCGGTCGACTTGAGGGGCCCTTGGTCGGCTTGAAGGGCCCTTGTTCGGCCTGAGGGGGCATCGGTCGGCTCGAGTGGCTCTTGCCAGGCCTGAGCGGGCCCCAGGCTGGTCTAAGAGAATCATTGGCTAGGCCGGAAAGAACCCGGCGGTCTGAGAGGGGCTCAGTTGGTTTGAGACAGTATTGTCCAGGCCTTAGAGCCTTAGGCTCCTTGTCGTTCTGAAATGACCTTTGTCATGCCTGAGAGGGCCCTATGCCTGACTGAAATGTCTGTTTACCAGTTTGAAAGGACCCTTAATCGTCCAGGGGGGGGGGCGCTTTTCCGGCCTAAGAGAGCCCTAAGTCCCTAAAAGACCTCCCTCTGCTTATTTGATAGGATCATCGGTCGACCAGAGATGACCACCGTCTGATCTGAGAGGGCCTTACGTTTGATAGGGCATTATGCTTACGCTTGTCTAAAAGGGCCATTGTCAGACCTAAAAGGGTCCTGTGCAAGTCTGAGAAAGCTCTCGGTCATTCTGGAGAGCCCTTAAAGGAAATAGTTCACCTTCGGAAATTTTTCAGAACACGATTTTATTATATTTTTTAATACAGTTTCTTTTTTTCTTTTCAAAAATGGTCCTACATCGCGCCAATTCAGGACAGAAGGTCGTAAATTATTAATGTTATGGTGTGCGTTATTGGTCTGCGCATGCGCCCTGGTAGTGCTGGCACTCCCAGACGGTACGGTATATCATATATGCGCCGCATTCCCTCGCCAAAAAGTCAAATATCTTCGGCTGGAGAGTCTTTTCAGCCAAGAAAAGTTGCAGATAAGGATTTCTCAACACGGGCTACAAAACTGCTATTTCAGTTCAAAATCCCATGTTGAAGGTGAACTATTTCCTTTAACCCGGCATTGAATGGGGTCTCAACAGAACGCCATTGACTGAGGGGGGGGGGGGGCGTTAAACGCCCCTCGTTATCTTCCGAACCAATGATCGCAGCGAGACGCGCAAGGCGGCAATCGAAATCTCTCAATGATACGAATCTAAAGCATTCTCAAAAATGCCAAATTGAGGTCAAATGTCAGGTCACGATCATGTTAAAGGTAAAAATCGGCGTATTTGAGTTTATGGGCCATTTTGTTCCATCCAAAGCCTTCGATTGCGACCAGTTTCACCCAAAGTGCTGCCAAAGGTATAATCCATATCCCGCATGAGTTTAAGTGAGATTGTTGTCCAAGGTCAAGGTCAAGGTCAGGTCACAAAAGGACACTATGCTCAAAATATCTACGAAAGTCATGCAATACATGTTTTATTATTTATTTTCCACGTATAATTCGATAGTGATAGTCATTTTACCAACTGACTTCATTTACGTGAAGTAAATGTCAATTTCAGGTCAAATTCAGGTCACCGAAGGTCAAAATGTTAAATTGTCAAATCTAAACAAAAAAGGCATGTTGCTAGACCAGTTTTGTCTCCGAGATACAGTGATGGCATGTGCATGTCTGTATCTAGTCAATAAAAGCAAAAAAACGCAATTTCAAAATATGACGTCATAAGTTACCCATACTTTAGATGTCATAAGTCAGTCAAAAATGGAGATATCAGTTCGAAATTTGGCATGGTAGTTGCCTAGGTATGGTTCTCTGACATATCTTCCGTTTTTTTTTTAAAGACAATTTTGATTTTGTGATCATTTCCCCCCACAAAAAAAGTTGTTTGAGTTTTCTTGGGTCAAAAACTAAATCTTTTAAAAATCCGAGATAGCCAGTTTTTAGCCGTTGCAAATTTTTGGCGTTTTTCGATTGCATTTTGCTTCAAATGTGGCATTTGTACGGCTTGGCAAAGTTTAGCTGATTTTGTGTAAAACTCGTGTGTGTAGTGACGTCACTAAATTCGCTATAACTCGAGAAAAAAATCGACGATTTTTATTCTTTTTGCACACAAGACTGCAATAATACATAATTATTTATAAGAAGCTACCCGAAGTTTCACGTTGATAGCGCTATTAGTTTTTTAGATATTGCGAAAATTCATCAGGGGGACTGGGGGAGGGGCGTTAAACGCCCCCCACCCAGTCAATGGCGGGTTAAACGGGCTGAGAGAGCCATTGGTTGGTCGGCAGCAGCCTTGCAGACTCGGAGTCGGAATCTGAATCTATTGGAGGCGGTAATTTTTGCCGGAGTCGGAGTCAGTTAAATTTTGCCGACTCCGGCTGGCATGTGAAAATTATGTCTGAGGAACGTGTTTTTCAGATGCATTTTTAATTGGCCACCGATTACGATAATTTCACATTTAACAGCTTCAAAATTGTGCTGCCGTCCTTAAACAAGAATGATAAGACCAGTCAGTGTTTACCTATCAATTTCAGTTAACTAGTAGTAATGTTTCATTTTTATAGGCTGAAAGAAGGAAACTGGGAAAACAAATGTTTTTTTTATTTTTTCCTGTATGAAACGGACAAAATGGTACCATAATTGTAATAGTTTTATAATAAATATATTATATAATAATTATACACTATATATTTATATATAAATATATAGTATTGGACATTTAGTTTCAACTTGAGCATTCGGCCGTTGGGTCCACCCAACCGATTTAATAAAGTTCCACCACTGTCTGGACGGTACATAGGCGAGAACACGAGATTGCTGTATGAGACGATTGAGTTGGCAGAGCGCAAACAGGTGCCAGGCGTAATACTTGCTGCCGATTTTGAGGCGGCTTTCGAGTCCGTGTCCTAGAGGTATTTATATATAAATATATAGTAAAATATATATAAAATATATAGTAAAAATATATAAAAAAAATATAAAAAAAGAGGTATTTGAGAGCAGTAATGGAAAAATTAAACTTCGGCCCGCATTTTATGAGTATGGTAAATGTATCTTAACCCTCGTAATTACTCCCGCATAATGCTAACTGGTCATTTGGGCGAAAAAATATGTCTGCACGGAGGTATCAGGCAAGGAGACTGTTCTAGCGGCTATTTATTTGATCTGGCAACGGAGATCCTAGCAGTACAGATTAACAAATCAACACAACTGAAAGGCTTTCAGATTTAGACTGATCATGAACAACGAATATCTCCGTACTCTGACGATACAACTTTGACGTTGGAAGGAACAAATGAATCTCTGCAGGGAGCGCTGAACGAGCTACAAACATTTTCTCGGTCATCTGGCCTGAAAATAAACACAGACAAAACGTATTGCCTTCCTATCGGTACCTACAAAGCAGAGCAGGTTTCAGCAAATCTTGGTGTTAACATTGCGGATGAAATTAAAGTATTGGCGGTGTTTTTCAGTAAGAATACTGAAGGAATGGCAGATAGAAATTTGAGGCTAAAAATGCCTACAATCCAACGTGAAATTGATCAATGGAGCAGGAGAATTAATCTCAGTCCGATAGTACGAATTTGCATAATTAAAGCACTATTATTACCAAAAGTAGTACATCTGTTCATGACGTTACCTAATCCGCCACCTGAGTTGATCAGAAAGATGGAATCTACGCTTTTTGGTTTCGTTTGGGCCAAAAAGGGGGACAAGATAAAGCGAACCAAACTGGTTCAAAGATACACACAAGATGGACTTAAAATGGTGGATCTAAAAGCCTTTGTGGATAGTGTGAAACAAGTGTGGCCCGCTTGCTCCGCAATGCCAAGGTAACCAAGTTACCGTACCCTGTATTCCGTTGGCGTAGCCCGTTTCCCGTTCCCGTAGCCCGTAGCCCGTTTCCGTATCCCTTTCGTGAGTCCTGTATCCCGTTCTTGAATCCCGTAGCCCGTAGCCCATAGCCCATAGCCCATAGCCCATATCCCGTACCCCGTACCCCGTACCCCGTACCCCGTACCCCGCACCCCGTACCCCGTACCCCGTACCCCGTACCCCGTACCCCGTACCCCGTACCCCGTATCCCGTATCCCGTATCCCATATCCCGTTCCCGTAACCCGTTCCCGAATCCCGTTCCCGTACCTTACTCGTTCCGAACATCACCTATCTCGTGTAGGCTTTACAATAAAGAGTTCGGATTTTAAATATGCGTCAATTTGGTATCCGCCGACGAAGGTTCGTTTTTTGCTTAGCTTGCTTTTCACTATGGCAAGATTTTGCCGACGCAAATTGCTCCGATGTCTAAATAGCTTGATCTAATGTTTAATTACGTCGAATAAAATAAGGGCCGAGAGCGTTATATTAACACGTGTCATTATAACCTTAATGTTTGTCAATATGAATACATTTTGGGTGACTACGGGCTACGGGCTACGGGCTTTTGGGTGGTTATTGGACAGAATTGATTGCGCTTTGCAGCTGTATTTTTTTTTTGTATTGTGTACCACCCTCCGTTATTGACGATATGGCGGTGTGATGAAATACATATTCTAAAATGGTCAATTCATATATTCCAGGCCGATTTAAGCTATTAAATATTTAACAGAAATATTCGGGTTTCACGCATAATAAAGCCGGTACCCTCGTCTGCAAAATTACGTTTGTTACTTCAAGTCTCATAGGTTCGGAGCACTAAATTAAATCGTTAAGGACGCCATAAAAGCGTGATTTAAGTTTGTGAAGCCATTAACTTTCCACGCGCCACGCACCGCTCGCCGAACTACATTGCATACGCCAGCCCGTTAATTGTTCTGCACGCTTGTGTTTGTCGCATGCTGATTGGACACAGTCTCCGAGATATAGACCTGGGATTGCAGCACATTTCACGATTTTTCGAATTTTTGCACACATTTCGCTCCGGTTTTCCACATGTATATATAAAACGAGTATGTATAAACTGTATAACTGTACTGTAAACTGTACTGTAAACTGTGTGTATATAAACTAATGGAGAAAAAGTTTTTTTTCCAGCCCGTGCCACGCGCTCATTATGCACCATGGCGAGCCCGTTTCTTGACACAGCACGTCGTTGAAATGTAATCCTGATACAAACATTAAAACAAAAATCAAAATCGCTTTTTTAGTCTCGGAGTTATTGGTCGTCAAAATTAGGCCTGCACAGTGAACTTGGGAAAATACGGAAGGCCGTATCTTGGAAAATGTATTTTTGGGGGGATTTTTTGGTTACCACCAATGAATTCCCCGCCCTTGAAACCCCCATTCTACAACTTTTCAAGAAAATCGAAAATGGTCGGACGGCAATTTTTTGTTGTTGTTGTCTTTCTATGTTCTTTTGGTTGTATCTAGGGTGTCCCCCCAACAACAACAATAACAAAACAAAATCGTCGGTGCAAGCTTGCCAATTGACACGGCGTTCTTCTCTAGGCCAATAACAAGTATGCCAAATTTCATTTGGATCCTTTGAGTTTTGGTCCTCCCCGGGCCTCCGTAAGTTGTTGACCCCTACCCAAAAGGTCAAAAATAAAAGTCGTCGAACAGACCTCCTCGTGTGCTCATTTGAAAACTCTTGTCGAGTAGAATACACCCCAATTCAGTCAAAATGTTCTAAATTCAAGTTTGCGTTCTATGAGTCATAAACAGTTTCCAAAAGCAAGCCCTCAATAGAGCTCTATTGAAGGCTTGGTTTTGGGCTCTGTTTATGTCTCATAGAACGAAAACTTGAATTTAGAGCATTTCGACTGAATTAAAGTTTTCTCTACTCGACAAGAGCTTTCAGAATTGCACACGCGGAGGTCTGTACGACGACTTTTATTTTTGACCTTTTGGGTAGGGGTCAACAACATACGGAGGCCCGGGGAGGACCAAAACTCAAAGGATCGAAATGAAATTTGGCATACTTGTTATTCACCTAAAGAAGAACGCCGTGTCAATTGGCAAGCTTGCACCAACGAAAAAGTGTTTTTTTTTGGGGGACACCCTATGTCTCCCCATGTAAAAAAACACATATTTATTCGCCACTGTACCAGGACAAAAATCACAACTTGCCGGATCGGTTGGGGGGGGGGGGGCATAATGAAGATAGAGAAGTAAAACATAGCAGAAAATAAAGAAGTAAAATAAAGCATACGTTTGCCTACCGATATTTCGTTGGGGGGGGGGGGGGGGGATTGACCATTTTGCCCAACCGTAGATCCGCCACTGTAACAGGCCTCACATAGTTCTAGAGGAACGCTCCAGTTAAGCCGATACAACACAGGCACATGTCTTATGCCAAACGTGTGCATTGCAGAGTTCGCCATGGGCTGGACCTGGGCTGGGCCTGGGCCGGGTCTCAACTTTAAGGAAATCACTGGGCTCTGGATGGACCTGGGGCTGACAATTTTGAAGTAATGCGCGCGTCGCACAAGCTCAGGTGAGAGCGCAAAATATTAGTACAAGTAAATATGCTAGGATAATGATTGTGAATTCTGTGAAAATAATGATATGCTTAACCCGCGCACTGCAGGGGCTTTGCGCCGAACACGAACTGCAGGGGGGTTGATTTCCGCCCCCCCCCCCCGAGATCTATAAGAATACGCTACGTAACGAGAGGCAAAAAACGGAATTTGATAGCTTGATACATGCTCTATCGAAAGTATTTCAGTATTCTTTTAGGTCAGGTCAAAATTGAGGTCACCAGTGGTCATCAAAGGTCATATTTTCCAGTTCTTTTTCCTGTTTTAGGACATTGCTCCAGAAATTCCCATATATCTCAGAAACTATGCTAGTTAGAAACAAACGGAAAAAAGCAAACGCCAGCCAGGGAAATTTGCAATTGGTAAAATGCCTTCAAATTTGATCTCAGGTCAACATTTGAGGCTCCAGAGGTAAAAAATAAAAAATCCCGTTTTTTTGCTAAATCGTTTTTCGCTATTAACTTTTTACTTAATACAGATAACGGAAAACTGTTTACGCAATTATGTTTATCTTGTCAAGGCACTTCGAATAAGATACATGGTGGTCTTGTTAAGTTAACTTAAAATTTGACCTCAGGTCAAGGTTAAGTGGTGACCCAAGTAGGGCATGTTGCATATGGGAAGACGTGTCCCGACGAGACAAACACATTGGTGTCTGTTTTACTTCTCTATCTTCATTATGCCGGGAGTTATTGACAAAAAAAGTGATGGTGACCTCGCATGACCTCAAATGACCCAATAGGGATCACTGAACAAAACTTACACTTGGATCATCAAGAGTATCCTATAATAACATGATCCAGAAATAATTGGACTAATATCATGCATATCCTTGAAATAGGAAGCATTTGTATATTTCCCATTGACTTATTATGGGGAGGTTACGAAATTGACCTGATCTTAGGTCACCGATATCAAAATTCCGAGATAAACTAATTGTAAGTACTTGTTCCCTCATGACATTCTGTAAGTTTCAAACTGATCTGTGCAAAAACTCTGGCTTTGGCACAACTGCAAACATTTTTGGAGGTGGTGTCACTTGACCTGGTCTGGTGACCTGTCCTGAGATGACCCGAGGTTATTTTTATCTTCAAAGTGTGCGCAATTGATGTCCTAACAGGTGTGTCAAAACCCGGCGGCGCTGCGCGCCGCAGTTTTTTCGCTATCTTTGAAAAACCTGAGGGGGGGGGCGCGGAAATCAACCCCCTGCAGTGCGCGGGTTAATCTGAACGGGCCGGACCGGGCCTGGACCTCAATATTATGAATTTGACCGGGCCTGGTCCGGGCCTGGGCTTGGTCTTCATGGGCCTGGGCCCATGAAGTTGGTTGGGGGTTGGTGGGCCCGTGACGAACACTGGTGCATTGCTAGCCTGTTCTTACCATTTGTTGTTGCTGCGATCATATGAAAACACATATATGACTAGGATGTACATTCATTGTACCTTTTAATTACAGTTCTTTCAAACGAAACAGCAACTAATTCGCTATTTAAAGGAGCTGAAACGTGTCGGACCTCACATTCCCTATTAGCGACCTGTTCACCTTCTGTGTTCCCTTTTAGCGACCGGGATACAAATGTACATTGTGTCAGCATTGTAGCAGTTGATGTCCTATGAGGTTTCCGATGACAACGGCACCAGATCTCGAAAAGTAGATCTATATTGTAATCCCCGTTAAAATTACTCGCAGGCACGTATGCCTTTTTCGTTGTGATGCTCATCGTCGTATAGAAATGTAACATTTTAGCCACCTGTTTCTGTGGGTGAAATGACAATCACTGAAAAAATAATTCACACCCAATCTACACCAAAAATAAAATCACACCCAATCTACACCTGTTAATTACCACAAATACACCTCTTTGCCACCTGCAGTACACCACTGTTTACCTGCTGGGGGTGTATTATATTTCAATACACCTCCTGAACACCATAAGTAGCATACCTCAGTAACACACTGCCAAAACACCATGGACGCCGTTGTCGAAACACCGAGCCTACACCCTGCCTACACCATGACGACACCACAAAAGCATGTTTCAGAAACACCCTTTGTACACCTTTTGCGAGCGAAGCGGCAGCCATTTTGAGACAGTACGCCGTGTGCGGCGCGTGCAGGACATTCAGATGCAGGCTTGCATCGATTTAGAGGTAAGTAAGGCTGCTATTTATCACGACCTGGTGTTTTAAGGCTTGTGCAAGTATGTGTGCATGCTTTACAATGTGCAACGCGCGAAGTGAAGTTTGTACAGTGAAACCTATTGCATGTTGAATTGAAAACTTGTTGAATTGTGTATAGGTTTCCTATTTGCGACCACACCAGTTCGCAAAGAGGGACTGATGTCCCTATTTGCAATTTGTGAAAGGGTTCACCAAATTGCAATTTACGACAAATTGCATAGTATATAGAAGAGTTTGCATGTAAGGTTACATAAACAAATGTTATGTCTATCGGAATATTCTTGTCGTTTAGCTATAGCACTGATACAATCAGAGCTACGGCCGTTCCTGCTAAGAGGGTCGCTAATTAGGCATCTTCCCCTACTCGTAAGAAATAAGAAATAAAACACCCGCAAACAGGGACGTAGCCAAGCGGGGGGGGGGGGGATGGGGGTACGAGGGTCATGCCCCCTCTCCCTCAGAGCAAAATAAATTTACACTAGATAAAACGAGATTCTCTGACGACCTCCCCCCCCCCCGGTCAAAAACATATGTCTGAGGAGCGACGACATTTTTTTTTTCTACCACCGACGTGCCTCCCCCGCCCGATACAAATTATACCTACGTGCCTGCCCGCAAATAACACCTACCAAGCACAGTTAAAGGGAATAGGTCACCTTGAAAGTTGTCTTGAAATTCAACCATACATAGCATACCTCAGTAACACACTGCCAAAACATGTCTGGCACGTTGTCTCTGATCACGACGCCTCGTCTATATCGGCTCAGCCGCCCGGGCGGCGCGGCGGCCCCTTGTCAGAGACTGTACTTGGCGTCAGGCGGAGCCAGAACACCAGCTGCTGTCGTACGATTTCTTGTGAAATGCAAAGAGAAACTTACTTCGTTCTCCACATATATCCATCAATTGTCCAAACGAAAGTCATATTCGTAGTTTTGAGCACAAGATGCACCATCTTGTGCTCAAAACTACGAATATGACTTTCGTTTGGACAATTGATGGATATATGTGGAGAACGAAGTAAGTTTCTCTTTGCATTTCACAAGAAATCGTACGACAGCAGCTGGTGTTCTGGCTCCGCCTGACGCCAAGTACAGTCTCTGACAAGGGGCCGCCGCGCCGCCCGGGCGGCTGAGCTGATATAGACGAGGCGTCGTGATCAAAGACAACGTGCCAGACATGTTTTGGCAGTGTGTTACTGAGGTATGCTACTAGGGTGTTCAGGAGGTGTGTTGAAATAGAATACACCCCCAAGCAGGTAAACGGTGGTGTACTGCAGGTGTCAAAGAGGTGTATTTGCGGTGATTAACAGGTGTAGATTGGGTGTGATTTTATTTTTGGTGTAGATTGAGCGTGAATTATTTTTTCAGTGAGAGTGTACCTGCCTCCAGCGGCGAGCGTTCATGTCCCGACCGTGGCCCGGAACAGCGGACATGAAACCGGGTCCACTAGTCCTGTGTCGAAATTACTTAACGTAGGGAGGTAATTCTTTCACCACAACCCATTTTAGATCTGCTCTACAAATCTGCTATCATCTCAGTTCAAAACCCCATGTTAAAGGTGAACTACTCCCTTTATAACTTCTGCTGGCTACTGGCTACATGCCACTATCGAGCGGGCGCAGAAATTCACCATGTATGGTGAATTTCTGCGCGTTTTTTTCTGCGGACGCATGCCGTCCGAGAGCCCGCGATGCCCGGCGACAGGCGATTCCAGGTCCGAGGCTGCGCGATACGAGAACGTACGGCAGGACATTGACAGGCGGAAAACTGGCGGCTCCAGCATGCCCGCCCAACGTCGCCCGAGTTGTGCGCTGCGATACAGCGGCACGTGTCGTAAACAACGAGCGGATTGCCTCTGGAGCACGCGGATCCCTCAACGCCCTAAATAGGCCAATCCTGTCACGGTGGGTGACAAGGTCACGCACACCTGCGCCAACCCAAGCGCCCCCACGGTCGGCGAGATATGGTCACGCACGCGGGCTCCCGAGACAACTCTGGCCTCGAAGTTAACCACCCTCTGCACCCTGTGCAGATGACACTGAGCCTTTGCAGTATCAACTGGGACCTGGTCCCTTTGGCTAGTGCATCAATACACGAAATAGGGCCTGTGCTCACGGTATACACTCACACAAATCACCGTAAATTGGCCAGCCTGGCCAAAATACGGCGAGTTTTTTTTGTGGATGTAGGTACATACATTGGGGCCCCCTCGTCGAACACAAAATGAATGATTTTCCCCATTTTTGAGAAGAAGATTTTTTTTTGAAAATATGCCCCTCTAAAAATATAGTGGGCCAAATCCGGGAGTTTTTTTTTTGGTG
The DNA here is from genome assembly GCA_036785665.1 of Chirona hameri. Classification (NCBI taxonomy): domain Eukaryota; kingdom Metazoa; phylum Arthropoda; class Thecostraca; order Balanomorpha; family Balanidae; genus Chirona; species Chirona hameri. Next base: position 30,244 of record JAXIVJ010014714.1, read on the forward strand.
GGGGTACCTTATGTCCCCTGATAAAAAAAATATCTCCCTGAGTGAATTCTGGGTACTACGCTACTTATAATTTATAGAAAGTTGTAATTTCCTTGATTCAGCTTAGAATGTTAAATGTGTTTCTTACCATCGACTGGATACATTTTTCGCTCCACTGGGTGTGGGGGGGGGGGAGGGGATTCAAGCAGTGCAGGGGATTTGTCCCCAGTTAACATGTTAGCGGTTGCCCTGTGAACACATGTGTCACATGATCGATTTTGTTAGAAAATCAGTAGGTAGAGATGGAGTTTTTTTTTTAGATGGAGTTGTATTCCATCTTAAAAATGGTAGCTTTAACTACTTCAGAAAACCGCTCTTCCATACGAAATTCATGTGAAATTGCAGATTGAATTGTGAACGCCAAATGCACGTTAGAAAGACAGGAAGCCAGAACCAGCTTGGTTTTTAAATTAAGAATAGAAAATGTCGGTTAATGCTGGCATATGCCACAAACACATTTGTATATACAAATAACGCAATAGGACAAGGACGGAATTTTTTATTTTGTCCGTCTTGCCCATCCAATCACCGGCGAAACATGAGAACTTTCGCCGTCACGATGCCGGCACCGTTATTCACAGTTTCAACGGAACCAGAACAGAACCTGTGAGAGATTTGGCCGAAAACCCTCAACACATGATTGATCGCAGGATTGCAGAGGCAGGATGGCGGGAGCAGGGCTGCCTCAGAGTTACAGAGTAGCCAAGCATCAATTGATGTTCAGAAAGCCAGGCACGTAGCCAGGGAGGGGGGCAATCCCCCTGGAGGTCAGGGGTCCGCCGCAAAGAGGCCGACGAGACAGTATCATGGACTCTTTCCACGCGAAGCGTGGTCTTTAGAGAGTTTAGAGCACTTCAGAGGCCCTCTCTGCCCAGAGGGTTCCTTGACGTTCAAAAGAGCCCTGTTGCATGTCAGAGGGGCCTCTGACCAGACCGAAAGGGCCCCTGAGTGCGTCAGACGACCCCCTGAAACACGTCGAATGGCCCCTATCCAGCACAGAGGGGTCCCTGGGCAGGTCGAGAGGCCCCAGAGCATGTCGGCAGGGCGACAAAGCGGCCAGCGCAGTCCCTTGTCAGGTCGTAAGGGCCCCTGAGAAGGCCTGGAGGGCCCTGGACCATACTGAAAGGGTCCCTGGTGGTCCGAAGAGCCCCTGAACATGCCGAATGGGCCCCTAGTCAGCACGGAGGGGCCCAGGGCAGTCGAATGACCCTCGAAGCATGTCGCAAGGCGACAAAACAGCCAGCGCAGTCCCCTTACCAGGTCGGAAGGGCCTCTTAGACGGCTGGAGGGCCCATGGACAGACCAGAGGTCCCCTGTGAAGTTCAACAGGCCCAGTGCAGATCAGAGGCGCCCCATGACCAGACCGAAAGGGCCCCTGGGTGTGTAAGAAGGGCCCTTGAACGTGCCGAATTGGCCCCTAGTCCAACATGGAGGCCCCAGGCATGTCAGGAGAGTCCCTTGTGCATTCTGAAGGGCCCTTGTACATGCCGGATGGGAGTGCCTAACCAGGCTGGAGAGGCCCCCTGGACAGGTCGAGAGGATCCCCTGAGCATGTCAGGGCAGGGTGACAAAGCAGCAGGTGCAGTTCCTGGCCAGGTCGGAAGGGTCTCTGAACTGGCCGCATGGGCCCCTTGTACACTCAACAGGAGCTTCTTGGAAGGTCAAGGGGAGTCCCTGGTCAGACCGGAAGGCCCAAAACCACGTATAGATCCCAGGATTGAAGATTAACTACAAATAGAATTTACTTCCACAAGGACAAATATTAAAAGCGGAGCTTTCGGGTATATTGTGACACCATTCGTCCAACGATTAAGAGGGCATTCGGTAACAGGTCATTGCTCGTCTTTTAAGAAGAGCCTGTTACGAATGCCTCTTAATCGCTAACGAAGGCTGTTACAAATTATAATATACCCGAAAAATGCTCGATTTTAATATTTGTATTGTGAGTCAGTCCTCTTTGTATTTAATTTATATCAACCACTCCACTCATGTCTTTTCGCGGATCCCCGATGAGTCCCTGAAACAGGGATCGGAATAGCATTGAAAAGTTTTGGAGGGGCTTTCCTATATAATTTAGCTAAATAGTTCGCCTTATAACTTTTTTTACGCAACTTTAACCCTGCCCCTACGGGAGCTTTTATCACCCTTCGCCCTACGGGGGGGGGGGGGGGGGCTTGACAGCCACCCTGTAACTTCAAACCAACAAAGAAATTAGATCAATGCGTGTAAGAATCAGCATTTTGCTGTCATGAGAGGAATCTAACACTATGCGATTGTAGGGTTTCAGGTCAACTGGTGACCTTACCAGGTCAAGTGTAATGACCTCGGATTTATCACGTCCAGACAGCGGGGGAATTTGCTCTCTCAGAAACCTCAAAAATTAGAAACCGATAAATGTAAATAAAAAGGAATGTTCCTAAACCAGTTATGGCTCAGAAATACAGAAAGGTAATTATTTGTTCGTATCTTTTCAAAAAGTCATTTTTTTTTTTTTAAATGACGTCATCAGTTTCTTACACTTAGGGAGACCATCACTCAGTCAAAAATATAAGATATTGCTTTGAATTTGGTACGGGTATTTCCATACTCAGTCTACTCACATATATTCGGTTTGTCTAACATCTTTGAAATTTTTTATTTTGTAGGGATTTTTCCAAAATAGTCCGTTTTTTTTTAATTTTAGGGTTCAAAAACGCAAAATTGTGAAATCCGACGATTTCTTTATTTGAAAGAAAATGACCTTTTGTATATTTGGTCAATTTGTGTTTGCAATTTGCTTTAAAACTCTGTTTCATATCCTTTTTCCAATATTTCTCATTTTTTACCAACATGGACGTCATCAAACATGATTATCTCCCAAACTACTTACCAATTTCAATAATTGTATACGGCATACGTATAGATATAGTTGTTGTAAACTCAGCTAACTCAAATTTCCAGCATGTATACACTGCATGCGTTAAAAGTTAATTCAAGAAAAACTCAGGCTCCCCCTGCTGTCAGGCCCCCTCCCCCCGTAGGGCGAAGGTTGAAATCGCACAATAACAATTTGGTAGGAGGTCCGCACCATACGCAATGCGACGCATTGATGATAATGCATATCCAGGGCAGACTTGTCAATGATTCCATATTTGTCATGAGTCGATTTACAGTGATTCACAGGACCATATGAATGATTTCAATCATGATTCAATCACTCAACATTACCATAAAGAATGATTCAATCATGATTCAATCACTCAACATTACCATAATGAATGATTCAATCATGATTCAATCACTCATCATTACCATAATGAATGATTCAATCTTGATTCAATCACTTCAACATTAAAGGGGAA
>JAXIVJ010014715.1:0-33621 GCA_036785665.1 Chirona hameri
ATACACAATCGTATGTTGATACCATGCGTATTGGTGTAATTTAGTTAACAAAATAAAACCTAGTATTTTCTTCGACAGAAATATACGAATAATATTGACGCACATTTTGTAAAAACTACCAACCCTCTCAAACTGGCATGACACTGGACAAACTGAAGGCTGAATTCACACCTTGACAGACCATCAGGAACTGTCACAACGGTTCCGAAATAAATAGAACACGACATGCCTTGTCACATACGCACACCAGTGAGAGGAAAGCGGAACGCATTCACCTGTGAGCTACACTGTAATCAGCGGCCTGCAATCCACTCGCGTAAGCGGCTGTGTTTATGCAGGTTCAGCTGGCCTCCGGGGACCTGAACGTGCCGGTTTAACCACTGCCGGCCGAGCTGGCGCAGCGGGGGAACAGTTTGGCGGCGGACAATATCGGATCTCATCAGTGAACCATTGGAGCGCCACTCTGCAACGACCCGTCTGAAGCCGCATCTCCCAGGGATCCTATGACAGGAATAGTGGATGCTGTGGTAGATTCTCCGTTACGGAGAGGTAATGGCTCGCTGGTAATGGGAGAGGTAATGGCTCGCTGCATCAGTCGGACATGGACATATATATTGAAACTGACCAGCTAATAGGGTCAGATTACTGACGTCAGTTTACCTTACTGACGTCTCAAATGCTTATCACTTTGCTATTATGTATCGATTAATGCAAATGGGATCGCACATGCATATTGATTTATCTCCAATTTTCCAACTATTTTAACTTGCATACAAAATTATGCTGTCAATGTTATTTAAACAAAACAAAATGTTTGAACACAGCGAAATTGTGTACCCATGCTAATATTCCATACGCCTGATACATGGTATCCATTGAGTTATACATTAATTGTTCAATGAGACATATGTGAATGTCCTATGTTGGCGTAATTCGCAAATTGCTTCCTGAGACTAGGAACTCACATTGGGCTGACACTAAGATGGTGAAATTGGTGAAGCTTTATATCAACTAATATCTGTGTGCTCTGAGTGTCAGCGATATTCAGGCTGCAGCTTGCCACCCAGGGCCTCATAACACAGCCAGTTACCTTACTGTCTGAAATGGTGCAATCCCAAATGAGGAAGGTCATAATCTTTATCGTTGCACAAGACATGCCAAGATATTCCATGCAAGTTCCAAGATTTATTGAAAGCATAGCCCTTCATAATGTCATATCTTCCATCAAACCGGCGTTAAAAATATGACATGTTTGCATGACCGTGTACTTTCCACCTGTCTCTCGGCAAACCCATACAGATAGTAAATACTAGATACCCCTCTCGGCATATATGACCTTGCTGCCTGCAATGGGAGTCACGCATCAGAAACAAACGTATCGACAAATCTGCGTCTGTCAGTTTAGCGCGGCTCCCGTGACCGTCTGTCGCGCGAGACCCGAGATCAGCGGAACCGCCCTCAGTTGGCGGCCGGTAAATATTTGCTCTGCCAGTCGGCGGGGCTGCTGCGACCAAACAGAGGCGATAAAAACAGTCACTGTTTGGTGTCACGGCGCGCCGGCACCACCGGCAACATCCAGTCGCGCACAGGACAGAGTCGGGTGTCACGGCGCGCCGGCACCACCGGCAACATCCAATCGCGCACAGGACAGAGTCGGGTGTCACGGCGCGCCGGCACCACCGGCAACATCCAGTCGCGCACAGGACAGAGTCGGGTGCGGCGATGTCGGAATCTGGAGATAAAACTGAGTGCGACTGAGTTTTGCTGTTGCGTAGTAGGATGCATGATATTGGTATGTACAAGAATAGAAGAAGTTAAAGTCATTTTGTGCTGGAATTAAAAGGACTAAAACGGAGGCTACGATCATAATGGTAAAAGCGTTCAATACAAAATCTTCACCCATATTGTAGTGATCTATTTTCTACAAATACAGTACCAAGGTCGATGACATCGGACTGCATTAAATGGCTTTCAGCCCCGATCAACAAACCGGACCACCTCCAGATTCCAGTCAGAAGGCCTGGCTGGCAGCGGAGGCTTCTAATCAGGCAGACCAGCAGCTGCGCAGAGAGTGACACTGACACTGACACTGACAGCCACTGACACATGCCACGCAGGCCTTATTCGCTTCGCCAGAAGTCAGCCATTGGACAGGCGCACTGGTGCAGCATCGAATATTGGAAGTGATACACCGTAAGCAGTATGTGATTCGAGCTGACAAGCATTTCATTATGGATTATATAACCGGATGGTTAGACTGCGCCGTCTGTCCTCCCTGCTTCCCGGTACACTCTAACGTGTGGTTAAACATGCCTAATTATTTATAGTAAAAATAAATTAAATAATGTAAATATCGATTTGTAAGAAATGCTAAAAATCATCACACACAAGATAGTCCTTAAGCATATTCATTAAGTGTTGGTCTAATAGTCAATAAGAAAAACTTGAGGCTATGCTGTAACCCAAGTACACTTTAGAAGAACACAAATTATGTATAACACCATTTCTGTATTGTGAGTATACATCTTTCGAATGTATCAAAGCTTCATAAATCGCAGGATTTAACCAGCCATTCGAGTGGTGAGCGGTGTTGGAATTAGAGCCCTTCATGGAGCCGGAATCCCGTACGGGAATGGGAATGAGGCGAGAATGGCTGGGAATGGGGCACATTTTTGGGAAATGAACGGCTTGGAACGGGTTACGGGAGACTATATAATTTTGTCGCGACCCCTCCCCCCTCCCCCAAATAAACTATAAATAAGAAAACCTGAATTAAAACACTCTGATGTGCAACTATCACACAACACATTATTAGCATAAAATAAGACAAAGACATGCGAAGGTTCCAGAAATGTGAGCTGGGGACCAGATGCACTATCCCACCAGGAATTGTGTGTGGAATCCACACGCAGATTCCACCTTACAGGTTTTTTCACCGTACCGGCATATATATACACTTTCCACTTTAAGTCCACACATGTTTAGGCTCTTTGTCTGCATAAATCACTTAAAATGAACAATAATATACTTCTGATAAATATAAAACCAATCCTGAAACCAATCCAAAAAAGCCAGACAGGCTCCCTTGAGGTTTTTCTTAAATAACTTTTTACACGTGCAGCGCATCTTGCCTAAATTTTCGGTAGCTGATTTTACAACCATTATACGTATGCTGTAAACATTTGATTAACATTAGTTAAGCAGTTTGGGAGCTAATCATGTTTTGATGACTTCATGTTGGTGGGAAAACGATAAATATTTGAAAAATGGTAGAAAACAGAGTTTTAAAGGAAATTGCAAACACAATTTACTAAAGATACAAAATTGCATTGTCTTTAAAATGGCAATCATGGATTTGCAAAATTTTGGGTTTTTGACCCCTTAAATGGAAAAGAAGTTGTTTTAAATCCCCACAAATCATTTTTTTTAAAGATGTTGAAAAAACGGAATATATGTGAGAGAACTAAGTATGGACAATACCCATGCCAAATTTCAAAGCAATATCTTCATTTTTGACCGAGTGATAGCTCCCTAAGTGTAAGAAACTGATGACGTCATTTTTTATTACTTTTTTTTACTTTCGTTGACAAGATACGAACAAATAATTATCTTTTCTGTATTTTTTAGCCAAAAATAGTCTAGAAATATGTCTTTTTATTTACATTTATCAATTTCTCATTTTGAGGTTTTCTGAAGAGCAAAATCGCTGTTCTGGACGTGGTAAATCCGAGGTCATTCACTTGACCTGGAAGGTCACCCGTTGACCTTAAACCTAAAAATCGTCTACTGTTAGATTTATCTCGTGGCAGGCAACATGCTGGTTCTTACTGCATTGCTTTGCGTTGCTTGGTTTAGAAGTTAACAGGGGGCCTGTCAGGTAGGGCGAAGGTGAAAAAGGCTCCCGTAGGGCGAGGGCTAAGGCGTTTTATATATATTTTGGAGAGATAAAAAATCGATTACTGTGTGTTCAGCGCTATACTCCTGTGCTGGCTAGTCAGCAGTCTTGTCGACGACTTATTTCCACCGCAGAGAAACGCCAGTCGGTTCGGTTTTCCACCGTCGTTCGTCACCGTGTCGACACATTTGTGCACCCCTGTCTATATGCATTTTATACTTCCGTGGCACTTTTCCCAGTAGAGGATATCTTGACTTGACCTGGAGGTAGGGTAGGGTCATGCGTACATACTGAATAAATTTTGCCACCTCTGGCAAAAATCCGTGGCGCCACCCCTGTTGCAATGAGGTTATCTTAGCCTGTATTTGTATTTTTACCCTCGCCCGGGTAGGGCAAAATCACTACGTGTTCGTGTAGGGGGGGGGGGGGTTGGTACGACCTCCCCCCTTAGCGTTTTGCCCCTAATTGAGTTAAAGCTTCGCGACAAAGACAAGCGTGTTGCTTATGACGAGTTCAAGCCGCTGATACCCGATTGTAAGGTCTTGGGTCATTAGTTGACCTCTGAGGTCATGTCAATAGCCCAAAAGTCATAAAAGTTGTAAATGCGTATAAATTGAATTTTATCGAGCTAGAATCGTGAATGAGCATATCATAATGCTTAATGGGTGTCATATTCGTAATCAGCGTCACAAAATGTCCTAAAAACTGAAAAATTCCAAAAAGTTCGTGTCAGGTCATCTGAAGTCAGTGACCTCGGTTGACCTGAGGAAGCGCATGACCCAAGTGGAACATATAATTATGTGAAATGGATCCTAAATTTGAAATCAGCGTCACAAAATGTCCTAGAAACCGCCAGAAGCCCAAACAAGTCATCTAAGGTCATCGGAGGTCAATGACCTCAGTTGACAAGGTCAATCGAGGTCACAATCTCAGTGGAAACCACAACTGTCACCTGGAAACACCTGTACATATGCTCATGAATTACAGCCCAGGCTGCACTATGCGTGATTGTTCCGCAAATCCCGCACGTCTTCTTCGTGTTTGCGGGACTTGCGTGACGTCCGGGATCTGCCGATCATGCAAATCACGCAAGGAAAATGGATAAACCACTGCATTTTTAAAATCCTTAAGCCACTGCATAAATATCTACCAGCTTCAACACAAGTTTCAACACTCACAATTTGCTTCAACGCTTCTTCATTCATCTTCCGCCACGATACTCAGCACAAATTATTCAATTTAGGTCTATTATACACTACAATACGCGAAATCAAGCACAATGATAGAAACCACGCATCACGCAATCACGCAAAACATGCGCAAAGAAGTTCAGAATTCTGAACTGTATTGCAGGATCTGCGTGACATGTCTGCGGCTTTTCCTTGACGTTTCATGCGGGATCTCCGTGATGGCCAGTGTAGCTCACACAATGCATTTACTATCAGCTGAGCTTGCTCTGTCGGCGCATTACACGCAAATGTCGCAAACACGCAGAACACGCGCGTGATTTGCAGAGATATCACGGAAAGTGTAGCCTGGGCTTAAGACTCATCAATTGATATAAAAATTATCCTGATACCCATTCTGACACTAAGCTAGTTTAACCTACATCATTTATCAAACAGTGCACCGAATGCCGCAATCTACTTAAAAATAAATACACGTTCCATAATTGCATTGAGGTAATCATGTTTGTCTTTTTGAAATGTAAAGCAGTGAAATCTTCAACGCATACAAAATGATCCAGCACTGTTTTGCGTTGGCTTTAGCAGTTTCACAGTCAGCAACCGGCTTTGTGATCTTATCGTAGTGTCTAATTTTAGCATCGATTTAAACAAAACTAGTGTAGGTTTGCGTATGTGTGTATATGGGTAACAAAGCAAGTATTGCTGACTTGTGATCGAGAAAGGTCACGCATACTAAAACTGTCAATATTTCGTCCTACCACAGTACATACCAAATTCCTGAATCTATATTTAACTTTTGATTCTGTTGGTGCTTGGTGTTTCTATGTTTAGCCCTAATCAATGTCCTGGAATAAACTCTTATCATGCAACTGGAAAGACCATGTTCCATAGCGACTCGTGTTCATCTGTAGCTTCCTTTGATAAAATCTAGTCATGGTCTCTGGGATGTGATTATGGGCAGTTCAATGACCTCAAAGTAGGTGATCCTCATTGGGTCATTAGATGCTTACTTTGCTATGGGCGAGGCTTCTTGAACTTTTGAAGAAGAAAAAATAATTCAATTGTTGAGTTGCATGATAAATCAATTCATGGGCACCTCCAATGATCAAAGTGCGTCAGTCTCGTCCATGACGAACCTTAATCATTGGACTCGCCCATGAATATACCAGCAAGGCGCCGCAGTTGGCGATGAACGAGCGAGCGCGAAGGAAATGTATGGGGAATTTGAACTCGATCGGGCAAGTAGTTTCTGAGATACAAAAAGTGTGCGCACGTGTGCACGTGCAGATGTACCCACCTATGACTACTCATGGGAAAGTGGGGGCTGAGAGGTCCCTAACTACTCACCAAATTTGAACACAATCGGCTCAGCCGTTCTTGAGAGATATAGAATAGGGGTATCCACGTGTGCACGTGCAAAGCCACCCCACCCTTGAGTTGTGTGAAAGTGGCGGCTGACGGGTCCCTAACCACACACGAAATTTGCACATAATCTGCCCAGCCGTTGCAGACTTGCGAGAAAACTCTTTTCAACACTCCTCACGCGGCAGGCGCCACGCGCAGTGGTAGTCACCCACATGAGTCGGCACTGGTCTCACACAGGGTAGGTTAGATGGGGCTGCTCAGCAAAGAAGTCCGCTTGTCAATCGGAAGTGCGGTTGCAGAGAAATGAGCTTCTCAAAAGCGTCGCCACGGGTCGGGTCGGGTCGGGTCGGGTCGGGTCGCTCTTAATTGATTGATTGAATCATATTTTTCCCATACACCACGGAAGGACGAGCGAGAAGGATTATCCTGAGCGGGAAGCGGTCGCTCGTCCTTCCGTGATATATGGGAAAAATCTTAATATGAGCGGCCCGACCCGGCCCGGCCCGTGGCGACGCTTTTGAGCAGCTAATATCTCTGCAACCGCACGTGCGATTGAAAAGCGGGCTTCTTTGCTGAGTAGCCCCATCCAACCCAGCCTGTTTGAGACTAGTGCCGACTCATGTGGGTGACTACCACTACGCGTGGCGCGTGCCGCGTGAGGGGTGTTGAAAAGTGTTTTCTCGTAAATACTCCGCAACGGCTGCGCCGATTGTGTTCAAATGTGGTTAGGGACCTCTCAGCCGCCACTTTCCCACAAGTCAGGGTGGGTGCTTCTGCACCTGCGCTCGTGCACACCCCTATTCAATATCTCAGGATGGCTGAGCCGATTGTGTTCAAATTTGGTGTGTGGTTAGGTGCCCCTCCGCCGCCGCCTTCCCACAAATCATGGGTGGGTGCCTCTGCACGTGCGCACGTGCACACCCCTATTATATATCTCAGGAACGGCTGAGCCGATTGTGTTCAAATTTGGTGTGTGGTTAGGGACCTCTCAGCCACCTCTTTCCCACAAGTCAGGGGTGGGATGCCTCTGCACGTGCGCACGTGCACACCCTTTTTGTGTGTCTCAGAAACTACTTGCCCAATCGAGTTGAAATTCACCATACATTTCGTTCGCGCTCGCTCGTTCATCGCCAACTACGGCGCCTTACTGGTTTATATACTCTCTAGGATCTCACACATCCAAACCAAACATACAAGCTTGTACGATTTTAGCTTTTTGTTTGCACGTGACTGCGTTACTAGTCAACCAAGGAAAAGGGCGGGAAAAGGTAAAACAATAATGAACATATGATTCCCTAAAACACAATAACTTTTTGCTAAAGATTATCACGAAATAAATATAAAAATAATATAATGTAAAATGCAATAATATGAATACATATAATCATATTCATGCACCACGCATACTCCTCGCCCGAGAGCGGAGCTTAATCGTACACAAAAGCCTCCTGTTGATTTAGGTGCACCACTCGTCCAGACCGAGTCACTCTGATGTGCGAATCTCGCACCGGGGTCTGGTTATCGCGCAGTTCTATGACTGGTCCGACCACTACACTGCTGTCGCGAGAGCCCGCACCCCGCGGCACGCGTAGCCGGCCCCCTCGGCGGGTCGGCGCCGGTACGGAGTTGGTGCGAGCTGTAAGCGGCGGCGCACGGAAATGTACACGTCTCCTCTTGATTGAGGTAGCAGTTGCAGTAGTAGCGGGCGATGTGATGGGTCGCGAGCTGTGCGGCTGCGGATCTGGCTCGGCAGCTGAGTCGAGGTCAGGAGCGAATGGCGACTCACGAGCAGCGGCCGGCTCATGAGCACTGGCCGGACCGCTGCCAACAGAGTTAGGAGACGCGGCAGGAGGAGGCAAGTGGGCAAGTTTCAGTCGGTTAATAGACACAGAGTCAGTGTTTCCCGATGGATGCGAAGCAAATCTATCTGTGCAAATATAGCCTTACCATGCAGACTAGAGGAAAAGTATGAATATGTGGCAGTGGATACCGGTCAGGTTTCGTCAGTGAATTCAGAGCACGGTAATCCCCTGTCGCCCAGGCCAATGGCCTGCAGGCTGCCTTTGGGTACCATGTGTAGGGGGAACGCCCATGGCGACTTGGACGGTCGGATAACACCGGCCTTTAGAAGAGTAGAAAATGACTCCTTGGAGGCCTTAACCCGCGCACTGCAGGGTGGTTGATTTCCGCCCCCCCCCCCTCTCAGGTTTGTCAAAGATAGCGAAAAAACGGCGGCGCGCAGCGCCGCCGGGTTTTGATACACCTGTTAGGACATCAATTGCGCACACTTTGAGAAAAAAATATGCTCGGGTCATCTCAGGTCAGGTCACCAGACCAGGTCAAGTGAACCCACCACCAAAAATGTTTGCAGTTGTGCCAAAGCCAGAGTTTTGTCACCGATCAGGTTGAAACTTACAGGATATCATGAGAGCATCAGTACTTGCAATTCATATAACTCGGAATTTTGATATCGGTGACCTAAGGTCAGGTCAATTTCGTAACCTCCCTATAATAAGTCAATGGGGAAATATAAAAATGCTTCCTATTTCAAGGATATGCATGGTACTAGTCCAATTACTTCTGGATCATGTTATTATAGGATATTCTTGATGATCCCAGTGTAAGTTTTGTTCAGTGACCCCTATTGGGTCATTTGAGGTCATGCGAGGTCACCATCACTTATTTGTCAATAACTCTCGACATAATGAAGATAGAGAAGTAAATCAGACATCAATGTGTTTGTCTCGTCGCGACACGTCTTCCCATATGCAACATGCCCTACTTAGGTCACCACTTGACCTTGACCTTAGGTCAAATTGTTAGTTGACTTAACAAGGTCACCATATCATTCAAAGCGCCTTGACAAGATAAACACAATGGCGTAAATAGTTTTTCGTTATCTTTATTAAGTAAAAAGTTAATAGCAAAAAACGATTTAGCAAAAAAACGGCATTTTTCTTTCTTTCTGACCTCTGGAGCCTCAAATTTTGACCTGAGATCAAATCTGAGGACATCTTAGCGATTACAAATTTCCCTGGCTGGCGTTTGATTTTTTCCGTTTGTTTCTAACTATCATCGTTTCTGAGATATATGGGAATTCCTGGAGCGATGTCCTAAAACAGGAAAAAATGGAAAATGTGACCTTTGATGACCTCTGGTGACCTCAATTTTGACCTGACTTTAAAAAAAACACTGAAATACTTTCGATAGAACATGTATGAAGCTATCACATGCTTTTTTTCGCTTCTTGCTACGTTGCGTAGTTTTCGAGATCTCAGGGGGGGGGGGGGCGGAAATCAACCCTCCCCCTGCAGTGCGCGGGTTAAGATTGTCGAGAGGCAGTGGCCGTTGACTCGAATGTATCGGTGGGGCACTTGCTGTATCAAGCGTGTGCCTGGTATAGGAATGGGGTTTGTTTTAAAATCTTCGGCTTTCTGAGGGCTCAAAACAGACGGATATTTGTCAAAAAGCGACCTGGTTGGTGCTGCCAGATGCGACAGATTATTGGCAATCAGATTAGCACTAGTATTGAACAAATACATATTGAAGTCGGGGAGTCTGTGAGTGTCTTGCAACACAGTCTACAATAAGCCTAAAATCGCAAGGAAATCGTTCCCAAGTATAGGTTCTGTCACATCAGCGACAACGAACGTCCACAGGAAACGTCGGCGAAACGAGGTAATTTCTACATCTAGATGTATTTCGCCATAAATTCGAAGTGACTGCCCTGTGGCAGTCGACACTCGTACAGCGAGGAGGAATCGCTCCGTGACTTCTCGACGGAATGGGCAGCCACTACTGTTGGTTTTTGCACCAGGGGCACAAGCTTATCGGCTAGTTTTCCCATATGGGACAGAGTTAAATCACGTTTAGCGGCTACAACTTTGCTCATGGCTGAGGGGTAAATATTGAATGAATTTGTGCCTGACGAGTTTGTCCCCAACCCCTACCTTAGAGGCTACATCCCTCAGGTCTCCAAGGAACTCCGAGGGACGCCTAGTCATGAGATTTTTCAGAGATCAGTTTTGCAAGCAGCTCAGGCTTGGTTTTCGAACATTTAAATAACCCCACTGTTTATGTTGGAAAAGTCCTGTTCGGTGTGATAACAGAGTGGTCGACCCTAGTCACAACGTCTGCAGGCGGAGAAGCTAAGACATGGAATAACTTTGTGGCACCAGAATAAATATTCGCCAGTTGAAATTGGGCATCTAGGATGAAACGGCAGTTTCATCAACCGACCTGAAACGGCAGTTTCCATGAACGCGGGCGGACGCACCGTCATCTTGGTTTCGGCTTGGTCTCCTCGTTCTCTATTTCTTGACATAATAAATAACAACAGTAAATGTACAAATTGACAGCTTTATAATCTCTTGACCTATAGATGACTTGACTTATAGATGAATTGACTTATAGACTTATTGACTTTTAAATATTGTTCAAATCACGTCGGTGTTCACCACTTGTAGGGGCTCGGGGGTCGGTAATTAATTAAACATATGTTAGATTTGTTACTTATTTATTTACTATCTAGGATATCACACATCCAAATAAAAAATAAAAAAGAAACGATTTTAGTTTTTGTTTGCATGTGACTGCGTTACTAGGCAACTAAGGAAAAAGGCGGGAAAAGGTAAAACAATAATGAACATACGATTCCGCAAAACAATAACTTTTTATTAAAGATTATCACGAAATAAATATAGAATAATATAATATAAAATACAATGATATAAATACATATAATTACGAGCGAACGCTTCGCGCTCGTTCGTCCTTCCGTGGTATATGGGGGAAAATATACATATGAGCGACCCGGCCCGACCTGTGGCGACGCTTTTGAGAAGCTAATATCGTCCGATTGACAAGCGGGTTTCTTTGCTGAGTAGGTTGGATGGGGCATCCAACCTACCATGTTTGAGAACAGTGCCGACTCATGTGGGTGACTAACACTGCGCGTAGCGCGTGCCTCGTGAGGGTGTTGAAAAGTGTTTTCTCGCAAAAACTCCGCAACGGCTGGGCCGATTGTGTTCAAATTTGGTGAGTGGTTAGGGACCTCTCAGCCGCCACTTTTCCACAAGTCAGGAGTGGGGTGCCTCTGCACGTGTGCACGTGCTCACCCCTATTCTATATCTCAGGAACGGCTGAGCCGATTGTGTTCAAATTTGGTGTGCGGTTCAGGATTTCTCAGCTGCCACTTTCCCACAAGTTAGGGGTGGGGTGCCTCTGCACGTGCGCACGTTTCAGTTTCAGTTTCAGTTGATTTTATTTAACAATAAGATATATAAATTAACAGACAATTGCGGATCGGCGCAAAGGCACAGGCTTAAGTTAAAGCGTCTCTCCAACAGAATTAAATGGAACAAAACAAAACGAAACCAAGAAACAGGTAACGCCGGCCCCGACAACAGCCCACCGAGCAGCCAGGAGAAATGCAGGTACCAGGCGGCCAGACCACGTGCTATTCTATTCTATATCTCAGGAACGGCTGAGCCGATTGTGTTCAAATTTGGTGTGTGGTTAGGGACTCCTGCGCCGCCGCCTACCCACAAGTCATGGGTGAGGTGCCTCTGTACGTGCGCACGTGCGCACCTATTTGGTATCTCAGGAACTACTTGCTCGATCGGGTTGAAATTCACCGTACATTTATTTCGCGCTCGCTCGTTCATCGCCAACTACGGCGCCTTACTGTTTCTATAGTTTATAAGTCGTCGTAAATAGACATTTTTTATCCATCATCTGGCCAAAAATCATCCACATAAGTGCAATCAGACTCACATAAATGTTTTAACAACTTACGTGCTCCTGATAAAACTGGGGGCAAAACAAGGACTGTAAAGTTATGTTTTCTTGAAAATCACAAAACATCTTTTAGAAGAATCCTATAGGCGCAGATGCTCTTTCCCTAAAGGATTTGCTGGATTACATTTTTGCCATATGTAATGCCATCGCGTGCAAATATTAGGCTGCTATTTAGTATTGTAATCACAACCGAATATTTCCAAGTGCTCTCAGAACAAATAACCTTTTTCACCCAAATATACTCAGAGCGCCACTAAACGTTTTCACGAGTAGAATACCAAATTTTGGTTTTATAGACCTTATCATAGTTTCTGGAGAGAAAAAAAATATTAAAACAATATAGGAACATTCGGTTTCTGTGATTGGAATAAAACAAAATAACTAGAAGTAACCAGTCTTTGAATGGAACCATATCAAAATCACCATGGCCCGATTGAGCAGATTGCATGACGTAATACACTGGAGGAGGACGTCAATCGAATCTCCAGCATCACGTCATTGCGAGCGATTGGTCGGCGCCGGCGGCGGCGTCAGGAGCTCCCCGCGGCGCAGTTCAGCCCAGACGAGGTGAGGGCGCGCTCCCTAGCTGTCGTTACCTGTGTCCAGGCATGTCGTAAACCGCCCACCGACCGTCAAATTTATGTGCAAAGCTAGAGGTGGACCGACTTCTTTCTAGACACATTTGGGTAAAATAAATGCAAAGTGGCGTGTATTATAGACGTGTAGTTATTTTTGCAGAACTGAGTTAATGTGTTGATTCAGTGGCACCCGATCCTGGTGCTAAGTCAAGCCTTTTCATAAATATTGTACTATTCGACAGTCTAGGGAGGCGCTATTGTATCTACGTCGTCTGCATCGTGTTGAAAAGTGCCTAAATTTTGCCTCTTCAGTTTGCAACTGCTAACTGACGTAGTGATGACATCTGCTCAGCCTTCACATCCTTAGGATGATCGAATGTCGGCGACATGGTTCGCGTAAGAGAACGCCTCCTCATAGTCAAGGCTTTAAATACGCCAGAGTGGCCGGAGCCCGCTCGTAACATGTTTACAGCTGGCGAATATGTGTCAGTTTGGGACACCCCGGGACATGTGTCGGTGAGTTTCAGGTCGAAAGATACCGCCTGACACAAACTCAGCGTGTGTCTTCGATCCCCCCCCCCCCCGTTTAAAGCGGAGGGATAATTTGTGTCATGACACCACGACAACCTATTCAATGCTGCAGCAAGGTGTATGCCAGATATCAACAACCTGACAGACTCCAGAGGTGTCCAGTGATTCTGATTTTTAGCATGTTTTTAATCAAATCAACGTCGTTTATTACCGCATAGGGTTCGCCATTGCTCTGCTAAGCGTACCACCTTATAATGTGCTCTGAGTGTACCGGAATACTGCTCCATTGATCGCTCTTGCCGAACATCGTGCAACACTTATATCCCAACATTTTAGCAATGTACTGACATATTCCGGTTCAGAAGAAGCCCTTACCAACATGAACCAATTTGGACCTTTATATCCTAGTTACCTGTAAGTAGGTACGGCCAGGGGTGGTAAAGGTGCAAGAACCCTATTCCCTGCGGGCGGCCAAAATTACGTTAACCTGCGGGGGGGCAGATTCTGCTCCCCCCTTCTCCCAGATATCTCGAGAACCGATCAGTCGATTTCAATGGGAAAAACGCAATTTGCTTCGTCATGACAAGATCTCTCTTTTTGGATCCCACAATTTTTGTTTTCTTCAAAAATGGGGGGTCAGGAGGCAAAAATACGAACATTTTGGGTGTCTTTTGAAAGGTCATTGCAGCCATGTGGCTCAACCGATTGTCATTCCCTAAACGTTTTTGAGCTTCAAATGTATTGGTATTTAATATATTAAAAGACAAAAACAAAATAAAAATTATAGGCATATTCAGGGAATGTAAAATGGGGGGATTCTCTGATAAAAAATATGTGTTGTTCGTGATTGTTTGGGACGAGATGAACGTCACATGTGGGCATTATATGCTGTAATTTGTTAAATTTAATATATTGCGCATAGGCGGATCCAGGAAAAAACATGGGGAGGCACCATGTGCGTAATGCCTTTATCATCTTACTAATTTGAAGTTGGACCTTATTTGAGGGTGTGTATGGCCTCCCATTTTTTTCCTGAGTGCGCCTCTGCCCCCAAAATACGTACAATCCCAGTATCTATGATGCATATTGCATTGCAATTGCTTCTGAAGCATTTATTGCACTGCAAACTACGAAGGAAGTATGCGCCGCAAAACCGAATTCGTAACACTCTCCCAAAACAGGAGCCTCGAACCGCCTCTGCTGAATCGATTTTTTTCAAAATGTTGCCACAACACGCGCCATTCAATTTTGGGAAAAGTCAAAAAGTTTCAGGACGCTAGCCTTAACGGTTTAGAAGCGGCAAGTGAAAAACCACCGGGAGGTGCAGAATCTGCCCCCGCAGGGAATAGGGTTAAGTGGCCCCGACCAAAAGTGACACAAACAAAAAAGACCCAGCACAGCTGGGGTCATTATTTTACTTCACATGAATACGCTAACACCTGGATACATGCTCACATCATTCCTATATTTTAACCAGCGTCGTGCCAGGGGGGGTTAGACACCCCTCATATTTTTCGCGGATAGCGGAAAAACGGCGACGCGCAGCGCCGCCATTTTTAGCACAGCTATTTGTGCATCAATTGTCCACATTATGTTGTTTTTGTTAATCCTCGGGTCATCTTAGGTTAGGTCACCAGACCAGTTCATGTGACCCCACCTCCCAAAAAACTTGTGGTCGTACCACAGTCACAGTTTTGGGATGATCGGTTTTATACTTACAGGATTTCATAAGGTCACATATATCTACAATTCTTTGATCTTGGATTTTGCATATCAGCGACCTAAGGTCAGTTTAATTTCGTGACCTCCCATTATAAGTGTAAGGGGAAATATTAAAATGCTTCCTATTCTGAGGAGACGCAAGATAGCAGTGTAATTCCTTCTGCATCATGTTATTATAGGACATTATTGATGACCTAGGTGCCAATTTTGTTCAGTGACCCCTACAGGGTCAGACGAGGTTATCCAAGGTCACAAAAGTTTTATGTCAATAACTCTCGACATAATGATGATAGAGAAGTGCAACCGACACCAATGTGTTTGTCTCGTCACGACACGTCGTCCCATATGCAACATGGCCTACTTGAGTCACCACCACTTGACCTTGACCTGAGGTCGCATTTGTAAGTTGATCTGACCTAGTCAACGCTCATATAAGTCGAAGCGTCTTGACGAGACTTGCACGATGGCGTCAAAATGATTGCCTTGTCGTTAACTTGTCGCCTTGTCGATAACTTTTTTTAAATAGCCTTTTTGACATTTGATGAGCTGTGGAGCCTAAGCTATTAACCTGAGCTCAAATTCCAGGACACCATAGAGATTGCATGGTTCAAGATATTTATACTTTTTTCCTTTTGTTCCTAGCTATCATAGTTCCTGTGATATCTGGGGGTTTCTGGAGCGAAGTCTTTAAACTTGAAAATCTGACCTTTCATGCCCTCTGGTGACCTCAAGGAAAACATCATTTTCCTCAAGGAAACTTGAGGAAAACATATCTGGAAACCTTTGAATATGCTTTTCGAGAGCTTTTAACGTGTTTTTCTGCGTCTTTCTATCACTTTTAGTTTTCGAGTTAAAGGGTGGGGTCCCAAGACAATCAAATCGATTGTCCTGACGATGGACCTCCATTGAAAATGCACTAGTACCCGGCCCCGGCCCCGGCCCTGGGGAATCTATTGTCCGGATTTCCCGCATCGTGCCGGGGGGGAGGGAGGGGGCGTTTAGACGCCCCCCTAAGGTTTTTGGAGGATGGCGAAAAAACGGCGGCGCGCAGCGCCGCCGTTTTTGGCACAGCTGTTAAGACATCAATTGCTCACACATTGTACAATTATTGACCACAGGTTATCTCACGTCAGGTCACCAGGCCAGGTCACGTGACCCCAGCTCTAAAAAAAAGTGTGCGGTCGTACCACAGTCACACATTTTGGCCGATCGATTTCGTACTTACAGGATTTCATAAGGGTAATGGTACCTACAACTGTTTAATCTCGGATTTGTGATATCGGTGACCTAAGGTCGGGTCAATTTCGCGACCTCCCCATTATAAGTCAACGGAGAAATATTCAAATGCTTCCTATTCTGAGGATGCGCATTATATCAGCCCAATTCCTTCTGGATCATGTTATGATAAGCCATTCTTGAAGACCCAGATGCATTTTTAGTTCAGTTACCCCACCTGTTGAATCTATCGTCTGGATTTTGTTTCCGTCGGATTTGTTTAATGCAATTGATTATTATTGGCAATCAAGAGCTGAAACGCAACTGCTAATAAAAAAGTAAATGTCCATACATACTGACGTGATGAATATGATGATTAAGTGAATAATACATCTGAAGTGGTTTTGACGATCAGTACTTCTAAGGACATGGGTTGCTTAGCAAATTTTCACAGGAATGACAGTAATGATTTTTGCTGGCATTTTGACCCCCGAGTACTTCATGAGAAAGCGCATTTTGTCCCCGACCTTATCATCATAAGTACAGCACACTGGGTTTACCAACCCTGGGTACGGCACTGACTAAATTGGCCCACATCCATCGGACACTCCGGCCTCTCAGTGTCTAATGCTACTCCGTGTGTGGCTTCTATCCCATGCACTGTCACGCGCTGTGCCTTTTAGGTGCTATGAACATCATCCTCTGAAAACGGCTCAGTGATGCGCCGGGAATATCGTGTTGCGAAGACAGCCACATGTGATATGCAGCGTTCCAGTGATGGCGGCGCACAGGTGTCGGCAGTGGCGTCATTGCCAGTCGACGCACGCGCGGCGCCCAGCCCCGACTGCTGCACTGGAGGCGGGTAACGACCGGGGCTTCCAGTGCTCAGCCTGGTGCCGCCGACATCGCTGCAGACGCGCTCACTTAGGAGAAGGTCTACGGATTGGAGCTGATGAGATCGTATTTATAATGCGTCTGTTGACGAAAAAATGAGCTGGCGACTTAAAATTGTTGGAGACGGAAAACCTACGGAAAAGGGATTCGTCAAGGACGGATTTTTTTTATTATGGAAATATACATGTATGTATGTTTAAATGCTGATGGTTATTTCCTTTGTCTAGATTGCAATTGGAGATAAATTAAATGCAATGTATTCGTTTTCAGCTATTACACATTGGCTGCCTTGTGCCTAGTGTCTCATAGGAATACCTTGATTAAAATCCTTGGAAATGTAAGTATCAATTTAAGGAAATCAGTTTTTTTTATAGCTGGATCACGTGATCCTATATAGCTTTGTGGACGAGCGCGAAAAAATTCACAGTTTGTGGCTGAGATGAATTCGAGGCCCCAAACTGTGAATTTTGGAGCGCCAGTCCAAAAAGCAGCTACAGCACGCGAAAGATGCAAATCAAGTTTGGCAATTTGCATTCAAGTCTGGCTTAGTCACGTGATCTATAGTCCAAAAACTCCAGGTCACGTGATCTACGGACCATAAACTCCAGTTTGTGAACTCCCGACCACAAATCAATCTGTGTTAAGCTTTTTCACAAAAGCACGTGAGTCAATGGTGAACAAACTTCAGCTGTACACTAATAATACTTAGTGTACACCTGAAGTTTGTTCACCATTGACTCACGTGATTTTGTGAACAACTTAAAACATATTTATTTGTGGGCGGGAGTCCACAAACTGGAGTGTATGGTCACGTGACCTGGAGTTTTTAGACTTTGGATCACTTGATTACGAGCGAGCGCGAAGAGCTCACTCGCCCTTATGTGGTGTATGGGACAAATCTGATTATGAGTGGCCCGGCCCGGCCCGGCCCGTGGCGACGCTTTTGAGAAGCTCATATCTCTGCAACCGCACGTCCAATTGACAAGCGGACTTCTTTACTGAGCAGCCCCATCTAACCTACCCTGTTTGAGACCAAAGCGGACTCATGTGGGTGACTACCACTGCGCGAGGCGCGTGCCGCATGACGGGTGTTGAAAAGTATTTTATCGCAATAACTCCGCAACGGCTGGGCAGATTATGTGCAAATTTCGTGTGTGGTTAGGGACCCCTCAGCCGCCACTTTCACACAACTCATGGGTGGGGTGACTACACGTGGGCACGTGCACACCTCTATTCTATATCTCAAGAACGGCTGAGCCGATTGTGTTCCAATTTGGTGTGTGGCTTGGGACCTCTCATCCACCACCTTTCCACAAGTCAAGGGTGGGGTGGCTTTGCACGTGCGCACGTGCACACCCCTATTATATATCTCTGGAACAGCTGAGCCATATTGTGTTCCAATTTGGTGTGGTTAGACACCTCTCAGCCCCCACTTTCACACAAGTCAAAGGTGGGTGCTTATGCACGTGCGCACGTGCGCACCTTTTTTTGATTCTCAGAAACCACTTGCCCGATCGAGTTGAAATTGCCCATACATTTCCTTCGCGCTCGCTTGTTCATCGCCAACTACGGCGCCTTACTGATTATATAGACTTGATTTGTATCTATTGCGTGCTGCAGCTGCACACTAAATCGTTTTGAGGACTCGCGCTCCAAAATTCACAGTTTGAGGCCTCGACTTCTTCTCGGCCACAAACTGTGAATGTTGTCGCACTCGTCCACAAAGCTATAATATTGGGCATCTCTTACAATCTTTAATCCAACACGATCGCCCTTGCCCCAGCCCTGGAGTCGACTCATTAACTCTTTGTCTTGGGTTTTAGACGAATTTTAGTCAGCGTTATTTTTTTCGTCTGGTCATAAGCCACAATAAGAATGCATACAACATTCTTCGCTCCTTTTGAATTAAATCAACGATGAAATCGTAAGTTCAACAGAACCATATCTTGTAGCATACTGAAAGTGGTTCAAGTCCCAAGCCACCCAATCTGTACCTATATCGTCCGTCGATTGGAAATTGGAGATAGCCCTCCGTCGGTTCCAGTGTCAATCAGTGGCAAGATGTGATTACTGATTAGGATTAACTGTGCACGTAAGTCTTTATTGCTCATAAAATGGTAAACAGTAAACTATCCCGATTGACTGAAATCGCACGATCAGCTAGTAAAGTGAGGATCCACACACCAGCAGTATTGAGGAAATTAAGCCCGGAATTCCACTGAAATAAGGTTAAATCAGAAATAAAACGAACAGAGCCTCCAAAACTTGTTTGTGTGCCAGCATATGTTCTGTCTGGTCTTATGAACCGTAAGATTTCGAATTATTGGTGTTGTTAAGAGGGTCGTTGTAAGCATAGAGATCATATATACATAATCTGCATATGATCTCTATGGTTGTTGTATATATTATCTCTATGGTTGTAAGTGCATTGCAATTTATTTCGAGCACTTGCGGATCCAAGGCAGTCATATATTTGTCCATGTGGGATCCAATAAAAAATAATTTTAGAAAATGTAGAACAATTCATAACCGTGAGTCTCCGCCGCTGTGTTTCTGTTGAGTCTCCGCCGCTGTGTTTCTGTGGAGCCTCCGCCGCTGTGTTTCTGTGGAGCCTCCACCGCTGTGTTTCTGTGGAGCCTCCACCGCTGTGTTTCTTTGGAGTCTCCGCCGCTGTGTTTCTTTGGAGCCTCCGCCGCTGTGTTTCTGTTGAGCCTCCACCGCTGTGTTTCTGTTGAGTCTCCGCCGCTGTGTTTCTGTGGAGCCTCCACCGCTGTGTTTCTTTGGAGTCTCCGCCGCTGTGTTTCTGTGGAGTCTCCGCCGCTGTGTTTCCGTGGAGGCGCCGCCGCTGTGTTTATGTTTAGTCTCCGCCGCTGTGTTTCTGTGGAGTCTCCGCCGCTGTGTTTCTTTGGAGCCTCCACCGCTGTGTTTCTGTTGAGTCTCCGCCGCTGTGTTTCTGTGGAGCCTCCACCGCTGTGTTTCTGTGGAGCCTCGCCCGCTGTGTTTCTGTGGAGCCTCCACCGCTGTGTTTCTTTGGAGTCGCCGCCGCTGTGTTTCTTTGGAGCCTCCACCGCTGTGTTTTTTTGGAGTCTCCGCCGCTGTGTTTCTTTGGAGCCTCCGCCGCTGTGTTTCTGTGGAGTCGCCGCCGCTGTGTTTCTGTGGAGCCTCCACCGCTGTGTTTCTGTGGAGTCGCCGCCGCTGTGTTTCTGTGGAGCCTCCGCCGCTGTGTTTCTTTGGAGTCTCCGCCGCTGTGTTTCTTTGGAGCCTCCACCGCTGTGTTTCTTTGGAGTCTCCGCCGCTGTGTTTCTTTGGAGCCTCCACCGCTGTGTTTCTGTGGAGTCGGTGGCGCTGTGTTTCTGTGGAGTCTCCGCCGCTGTGTTTCTTTGGAGCCTCCACCGCTGTGTTTCTGTGGAGTCGCCGCCGCTGTGCTTCTTTGGAGCCTCCACCGCTGTGTTTCTGTGGAGCCTCCGCCGCTGTGTTTCTGTGGAGTCGGTGGCGCTGCGTTTCTGTGGAGTCTCCGCCGCTGTGTTTCTTTGGAGCCTCCACCGTTGTGTTTCTGCGGAGTCTCCACCGCTTTGTTTCTGCGGAGTCTCCACCGTTGTGTTTCTGCGGAGTCTCCACCGCTGTGTTTCTGCGGAGTCGCCGCCGCCATGTTTCTGCGGAGTCGCCGCCGCTGTGTTTCTTTGGAGTCTCCGCCTCTGTTTCTTTTAGGTCTCCGCCGCTGTGTTTATGTGGAGTCGCCGCCGCTGTGTTTCTTTGGAGTCTCCGCCGCTGTGTTTCTTTGGAGTCGCCGCCGCTGTTTTGTTTAGTCTCCGCCGCTGTGTTTCTGTTGGGTCTCCGCCGCTGTGTTTCTTTGGAGTCGCCGCCGCTGTGTTTCTTTGGAGTCTCCACCGCTGTGTTTCTTTGGAGTCTCCGCCGCTGTGTTTCTTTGGAGTCTCCGCCGCTTGTGTTTCTGTGGAGCCTCCGCCGCTGTGTTTCTGTGGAGTCGGTGGCACTGTGTTTCTGCGGAGTCGGTGGCGCTGTGTTTTCGCGGAGTCGCCGCCGCTGTGTTTCTGATCTGGGGAGAGCTGCGCGGCGTCCGATTGAAATGGGACCGCTTAGTCAGCTGTCAGCCGGGGATTAAGAGCGACAGAAACCAGAGCGGCCGCCTCGCCGAGCTCCGCTGCTGACTGCCTGCTGGGTGCCGCTGGAGAGGCCAGGGAGAGAGGGTCGACACGACAACGCTCTCAGCGCGTGGACGCATCTCTGTACCGTGGAAAGCCAACCAATACAAACCGTGTAATAAACACTGGTTTGTGACAGAAATGTGTGATACGACGGACAGTGGATCATTGGCTAAATCAGAATGGCGTAGCGCTGGTGTGACACAGATGATAACTAGGGCAAATAATTGCATGCATAGTCGCATGCAAATATCGAGTTAAGAACAGTTTAAAAGGCTTAACAAAACAAAGTTAGAAAGGTGAGCAAAACATAATACGAAATGACGAAAAGTAGTATGAGAAGAAAAACGCATGTGTGCTAGATGAACAGGCCTGATGTGCTAGGCAGAATAGCAATTCGGTTGAACTCGGAAACGATATGTCTGAAAAAATAGCCAGCCGTCAATAAGTGTCCAGTTTGCTTCAGAAGGAGTATAACGGGAGTGAAACAGATCATCGCAGAGGAAAACTGGAACTGAAACGAGCATCTCCGTTTCTCAGAGTGGGATCAGCACAACTGTCGCGCGCGCCGGCGCTGCTGACAGCGCTGCAGCTCGCCAGGGGGCTGTGGCAGCTCGCGCGTCCGGCCGTCCCGGATAGTTGGCCCAATCACCGGACTGCGGGGCGCTGCAGGCGGCATCTGAACCAGTAGCTGAGTCAGCAGTGTTATCGGCGTCCTGTCCTGTGTCCTGTACTGTGTCTCCGGTGTCTTCTGTGTCTACTGTCTCCTGTGTCTCCTGTGTCTCCTGTGTCTCCTGTGTCTCCTGTGTCTCCTGTGTCTCCTCTGTCTCCTGTGTCTCCTGTGTCTCATATGTCTCCTGTGTATCCTGTGTATCCTGTGTCTCATGTGTCTCCTCTGTCTCCTGTGTCTCCTGTGTCTCATGTGTCTCCTCTGTCTCCTGTGTCTCCTCTGTCTCCTGTGTCTCATGTGTCTCCTATGTCTACTGTCTCCTCTGTCTCCTGTGTCTCCTGTGTATCATGTGTCTCCTGTGTCTCCTCTGTCTCCTGTGTATCCTCTGTCTCCTGTGTCTCCTCTGTCTCCTCTGTCTCCTGTGTATCCTGTGTATCATGTGTCTCCTGTGTCTCCTCTGTCTCCTGTGTCTCCTATGTCTCCTGTGTCTCCTGTGTATCCTGTGTCTCCTGTGTTTCCTGTGTCTCCTGTGTCTCCTGTGTCTCCTGTGTCTCCTGTGTCTCCTGTGTCTCCTGTGTCTCCTGTGTCTCCTCTGTATCCTGTGTATCCTGTGTCTCCTGTGTCTCATGTGTCTCCTGTGTCTCCTGTGTCTCCTCTGTCTCCCGTGTCTCCTGTGTCTCCTGTGTCTCATGTGTCTCCTGTGTTTCCTGTGTCTCATGTGTATCCTGTGTCTCCTGTGTATCCTGTGTCTCCTGTGTCTCATGTGTCTCCTGTGTTTCCTGTGTATCCTGTGTCTCCGGTGTCTCCTGTGTCTCCTGTGTCTCCTGTGTCTCCTGTGTTAAGAGGGTCCAGTCGGTGTGTGGCTCAAGCATTGTAAACTTGAAACTCTGTGGCTCTCAATCACCACTCATCGCCGGCGTCATTTTAACCTGTGTGCACTGTATAGGCCTCCAGGTCATTCCATAGCTCAGGTGACTGCCGATTTGGATTGCCTTGAATGGCAAATTCAACGTATCATTCTTCACTCATCTTGTCCTATTTTGATCGCAGGTGATGTAAGTTGTTACCTCTTAGTTTAAGACAGTGATCATAGTAGGACTAAGCTGATAGAGCTTTTAGATAGTTTAACATTACATCAATTTGTGCAGGTGCCCACATATAGATAGATCTGGATCTCTTTTAGATATATGTGTCTCAAACTGTGCAACTTTGTTGTTGATCTGAGTGTATTTGAATGTGCATACAGTGATCAATTTTTAGTCAAGGCTATCATGTCCAAGACATGTCCAAGACATACATGATAGTCAAGGCTATCATGTATATCATGTCCAGACGTTTGAATAGGTTGAATGTTTTCGATTTTCATGTGTCTCTGTACCACACCGACTGGAGCCCTGTGTTCTCATGTGCGGGGGTAGCTGACCAGTGGTCTGCCTTTCTAACATTACTGCTGCCTATTCTTGACTCTCATGCTCCTCTGCAGCGCATCAAAATTCACAACCCTTCGGTCCCGCCTGCCTCGGATGCCACCCTGCGGCTGGAACAAATGCGGCCACAATGGAACAGACATTAGACTCCTTGGACGTCTGGTTCCACTCTTACGGTCTGAAAGTTAACACAAGTAAAACGGAACTTATACTCTGTGGTTCCCGTCAAAATTGTCGTGGCATGGCTCCCATTACTGTTCGGTTCCGCGAGGATGCAGTGCTTGAGGGCCCCACCGTGAGGAACCTTGGCGTAGTGTTCGACAAGTACCTCACCTAGGACTCTCACGTTTCTGCCCTCGTCAAAATATGCAACAGTATCCTCATCGACCTGTCCCACGTGCGTCATCAGATCCCGCTTGACCTTCTGCCCACCTTGGTCAATGCCTTGGTCCTCTCGCAACGTCCGATACTGCCTTGCCGTCTGTGGCAACGGGTCGGAGAACAGCATACAACGCCTCCAAAAATTATTGAACTTTGCGATACGCGTTGTCTCCGGCCGTCGCAAATTTGGTCATATATCGGACGTGCGTGAGGAACTGGGCTGGCCTACTGCCCGTCAGCTCTACCAACAGCACTCTATTAGTTTGCTTCACAAAATACGAGTTACCGGCGAACCGCAAGCTCTTGCCTCTCATATTCAGGCCAACTCTTCTCTTCGCTCCCGTTCTATTCGTCGGGACACTGAACGGGTCGGGGCTCTCCCGCGCGTGAGGACGGAGGCGGGTAGGCGGTGCCTCCTATACAGTATCGCGCAACTGTACAACGCTCTACCTCAGGAACTCCGGAACTTGTCACTCGCGTCTTTTAGGCATGCACTCTGCAATCATTTAGCTGGGACTGAATGAATATGTGTGTGTGTGTGTGTGTGTGTGTGTGTGTGTGTGTGTGTGTGTGTGTGTGTGTGTGTGTGTGTGTGTGTGTGTATGTGTGTGTGTGTGTGTGTGTGTGTGTGTGTGTGTGTGTGTGTGTGTGTGTGTGTGTGTGTGTGTGTGTGTGTGTATGTGTGTGTGTGTGTGTGTGTGTGCGTGTGCGTGTGCGTGTGCGTGTGCGTGTGCGTGTGCGTGTGCGTGTGCGTGTGCGTGTGCGTGTGCGTGTGCGTGTGCGTGTGCGTGTGCGTGTGCGTGTGCGTGTGCGTGTGCGTGTGCGTGCGCGCGTGCGTGCGCGCGTGCGTGCGCGCGAGCGGGCGGGCGGGCGGGAGGGCGGGAGGGCGGGAGGGCGGGAGGGCGGGAGGGCGTGCGTGCGTGCGTGCGTGCGTGCGTGCGTGCGTGCGTGCGTGCGTGCGTGCGTGCGTGCGTGCGTGCGTGCGTGCGTGCGTGCGTGCGTGCGTGCGTGCGTGCGTGCGTGCGTGCGTGCGTGCGTGCGTGCGTGCGTGCGTGCGTGCGTGCGTGCGTGCGTGCGAACGTGCGTGCGTGCGTGCGTGCGTGCGTGTGTGTGTGTGTGTGTGTGTGTGTGTGTGTGTGTGTGTGTGTGTGTGTGTGTGTGTGTGTGTGTGTGTGTGTGTGTGTGTGTGTGTGTGTGTGTGTGTGTGTGTGTGTGTGTGTGTTGTGTGTTGTGTGTTGTGTGTTGTGTGTGTGTGTGTGTGTGTGTGTGTGTGTGTGTGTGTGTGTGTGTGTGTGTGTGTGTGTGTGTGTTCTTTGTGTGTTGTGTGTGTGTTGTGTGTATGGATGTATGCTTTTATGTTTTGCCTGTATCAATGCTGCTAACGAGTGTCTTTTTAACATGTCTCACCTTTTAACGTTATCGACTCGACACTCGGAATAGTCATGTTATGTTGGAGAGTGTTTTAAATGTCAATAAATACATACATACATACATACATTACTATGCATACAAAATGCATTTCCGTTTTTGCTTTTTACTTCTATTTATATGGAACAAACAATGTTCTAATGTCATTCTTCGCGTTCTAGACGAAAAAAAAACATACACATCTATTACAATGCCTAATTACCGTAATCTGCAGTTTGACCTCGTGACCTCGGATGACCTTGACCTGACCCAAGGTCATACATAGCTTAGAATGGTACTTAGAAGTGTGAGATACACGAACCGTACCGATTTATCGACTGCTTATGCGTTTAATATCGCAATATTGCGCGACTATTCCATCCATCGAGACCTTTTAACCCTCGCCCTACGGGGGCCTGACAGCCCCCCCCCCCCCTGAGTTTTTTCCTGAATACATTTTTACACATGCGACGCATCTTGCTGCAATTTTCGATAGCTGAGTTTACAACACTTATACGTAAGCTGTAAAAATTAATTTGAAATTAGTTGAGCAGTTTTGGAAATAATCATGTTTTGATGACGTCATGTTGGAGGAAAAACTATAAATATTTGAAAAATGGTATAAAACCGAGTTTTAAAGGAAAATGCAAACGCAAATCACCAAAGATACAAAACAGCATTCTCTTTAAAATGGCGATCTCGGATTTGCAAACTTTTGGGTTTTTGACCCCTTCAATTAAAACAAACTTTAAAAAAAAATCCCCACAAAATCGAAGTTTTCAAAGATATTAAAAAAACGGAATATATGTGAGAGAACTGAGCATGGAAAATACACATATCAAATTTCAAAGTAATATCTTTATTTTTGACTGAGTGATGGCTCCCTAAGTGTAAGAAACTGATGACGTCATTTTTTTTTAATAACTTTGTTTGACTTTTTTGACAAAATACGAACAAATAATTACCTTTTCCGTATTTCTGTGACAAAAGTGGTTTAGGAACATGCCTTTTTATTTACATTTATTATTTTCTCAATTTGAGGTTTTCTGAAGAGCAAAATCGCTGTTTTGGACGTGGTAAATCCGAGGTAATTCGCTTGACCTGGAAGGTCACCCGTTCATATGAAACCTAAAAATCGCATACTGTTAGATTCCTCTCATGACAGGCAACATGCTGGTTCTTACTTCATTGCTCTTAGTTGCTTGGTTTGGAAGTTAACAGGGGGGGTCTGTCAGGCCTCCCCCCGTAGGGCGAAGGTGAAAAAGCTCCCGTAGGGCGAGGGTTAACACGGTCAAACATTTTTTACTTGACCTGACCTGTGACGTCATCGGTGACCCCGAAAATAACAATATTATGTTTCCCTCGATAAATTACGCAGGGCTATTGAATGCCGTTTGCATTTGACAACCAGTTTAGTAGTTCCGGAGATCCGAGGGGGGCAAAAATAGCCCCCCCAGTAAGTCACATTATGGAATATACCCCAGTAACTCGCGGGTTAACCCTATTTGTAACAGGCTCCTGGCTACCCCTATTTGTAACAGGGGGCGGATTCCGCCCCACCCCCACAGAGATATCGAGATCTACCCGTCTGATTTTCGGAAATGAAACAGCGTTTGGTTCCCCTCAACACGATCTACATTTCTAAAAATAAAAAAAAATCATCGACATTTTTGATAGGGGGGCAACAGGGGGGCAAAAACTACAAATTTTAGTGGTATATGTGATCCAACATAGCTGTCATGTTTATCAACCGATTTTAACACAACCAACGGGAATCGATAGAGATTGAATTGTAGATTGTTTATGGCGATGACTTTTGAAATTCAAAATCATAGGTGTGTGCAGCTCACTCAATATGGGGTGAAGTAAATGCGGAATAAAACTATTTTTATGTTTTTTTCTAAATTAAATGGTATGTTATTGTGACATTACACAAAACAGTTATAAATCATATTGTTTTGCCATAGGCGGTACCAGGTTAGTGAAAAAGGGAGGTCAAATGGGGAAAATATTATCCGCAGGCATGTTTCTACCCAGCACTATAAATAAGTTACTGATCGTAGATAGTTCCCTTTTGCATATTATACTTCATCATAGGTGCATCCAGGATCCAAACTGGGGAGGTACAATACCTTTTGATAAGCATATTATCCGCTATTATGATACTAACTAGTCAACAGTGACTATTCCACTTACAACTTCAATTCACATTGCTTACCCCCATTTTTACCCTACCTGGACTCGCCTATTATCTCATAATCGTTCGTAGAGTACCCTGTGGTGCGTGTTTCATCCGAAAACTGCAGTATGTTATGTTATTGTAGGCCC
This sequence comes from Chirona hameri, assembly GCA_036785665.1. Lineage (NCBI taxonomy): Eukaryota > Metazoa > Arthropoda > Thecostraca > Balanomorpha > Balanidae > Chirona > Chirona hameri. The sequence goes on from JAXIVJ010014715.1 coordinate 27,560, forward strand.
ATGCATCTTAGTTTCCTTGCAATAATATGACCCCCTTTCTTCCATTCCTGAGCGCGCCTCTGCAAAAAAAATATTACCTCTCCTGGCTTCATATGTGTATATATCTGTATAAGTTAACCGTCTATTGCGCCGTAATCGATGTCATATCGTCATAACCATGCCAGTCACCCCCTGTTCAGGTGCCTGAACACGCCCCTGCAGCTCTATATGTAATAAATTATGAAAATAATGGAAGTAGAAGCTATGTTTTACATCTTGATAGTTATAAATGTTCCTTACATCGCTCTATTGGCTTCCCGCCCAGCATTGAATACTTCCTGGACCCCCCCCCCCCCCCCCTTTCAAGCCCCTGACTCCGCCTCTGCCATGCAATTTGTATGATATTTCATTAACATCAACTAATTTGCACTTGTTGCAATCACCGTAAACCGATGTAACTCCTTCATACTTGAGGCAGTTAGGAAGAAACCGTGAAGATCGCATTTCCGAATTATCGCCAAATGTCGCCGCCGAACCATCACAAAACCGTACCCTGGAACCGCTTCTGTTCAGGTTAAGAACTCAAAATTTTGACTAAAAATGGAGAATTCAATTCTAGGAAAAGTCCCAAAATATAATGGGCCTGCTCCCAGTCTTTGCGACCCGTAAGGGGGGGAGCAATCCCCCCCCCCCCCCCCGGCTGCACCCCTGGTTGTTTTACAGTACAAAGGTCGCATCCCTAGTCATATCTGGAAGGCCGGACGTACGTATTTCAATCCATAGTTTAATAGAACATTGATCACTCTGATTGGAAAACATTTCCCTCAGAACACAGTTCATTGTTCGTATACATCATCCAGCTTTGATTATAATCTTAATACAACAGCGGACTGCTTTTGCATTCTGTTTGTTCCACTAGCCTGCTGGATTTTACACAGATTAACTACTAATGTAAAAAAACGACTGTCTGACCAGAGACCTGGCAGGCTTCCGTATTGACTGTAGTTTTGACGAGTTTGGCTGATTGGAAATTCAACCATGTGTTTCGTTGTTGTCCGGTCGGGAAAATGATAGATATTAGACAAAGATAACTTCACCCTGAAGTCGAAATTTAAACGATGACACTCAAGACATGCAACTTGTTATGCCTTATTTAATTGTTTATTCTCGTTTAGCTCCACGAAATTTCGCACCGTTTTGAAGGACTACCGCAATTTGGCTGTCTCGTAAAAGATGTTATGTCGATAATTGGTGGGAAGATCAGTAAGTCTCATGCCATCCTATCCCCCAACGTGGCCGGACGTGTGCTCTAAAATGAGAGACACTAAACCAGGAACCCTATTTTAGTTCAAACTTCAGAACCAGTCGGGGATTGGAATCCTTCGGCAACAGAAGCAAAAGCAACGTCGACTGCGTGGCAGAGAATACTTGGCCCATGTGCTGTGATATTCGTCGATGGTAGGCAAGAGTGAATATTAAAATTATTTGTAAGCGAAACACGTTTGCTATTTGCGTATTTTGATGACGGGACTTGTAGCGGGATTCAAGTGCAAACGGGCCACAAATGGTTTCCTGCCCACGTAGTGCTCTGCTTCTCCCGTCAATACAAAAACACGCCTTAACCCTATTTGTAACAGGCTCCTGGCTACCCCTATTTGTAACAGGGGGGGGGGGCGGATTCCGCCCCCCCCCCCCCCCCGGAGATCTCGAGATCTACCCGTCCGATTTTCAAAAATGAAACGGTGTTTGGTTCTCCTCAACATGATCTACATTTCTAAATAATAAAAAAAATATAAATTTTTGATAGGGGGGCAACAGGGGGGCAAAACTACAAATTTTAGTGGTATTTTTGATCCAACATAGCTGTCATGTTTATGAACCGATTTTAACAAAACTGATAGGAATCCATAGAGATTGAATTGGAAATTGATATATGACGGTGACGTTTGAAAATTAAAAAAATCATAGGCGTGTGCAGGTCACTCAATATGGGGGTGAAGTAAATGCGTAATAAAATAATTGTTTATGTTTTTTTTATAAATGAAATGGTATGTGATTGTGACATTAGACAAAACAGCTATAAATTATATTTTTTGCCATAGGCGGTACCAGGTTAGTGAAAAAGGGAGGTCAAATTGGAAAACAATATTAACCGCAGACAAGTTGCTACCCAGCACTATAAATATGTTACTGATCGTAGATAGTTCCTTTTTGCATGTTTTACTTCATCATAGGCGTATCCAGGATACAAACTGGGGCGGCGCAAGACCTTTTGATAAGTATATTATCCGCTATTATGATACTAACTAGTCAACAGTGACTATTTCACTTACAACTTCAATTAACATTGCTTACCCCCCTTTTCACCCTACCTGGACTCGCCTATTATCTTATAATCGTTCGTAGAGTACCTTGTGGTGCGTTTTTCATCCGAAAATAACAGTATGTTTATGTCATTGTACGCCCATGCCTCTTAGTTTCCTTGCAATAATATGACCCCCTTTCTTCCATTCCTGAGCGCGCCTCTGCAAAAAAAAGACTTTATTCCCTTTTCTGGCCTCATATGTGCATATATCGTTATAAGGTAACCATCTATTGCGCCGTTATGGCTGGCATATCGTCATCACCATGCCAGTCACCCCCCTTTTCATGTGCCTGAACACGCCCCTGAAACTCTATATGTAATAGATTATGCAAATAATGGAAGCAGAAGCTATCTTTTACATCTGATAGCTATAAATGTCCCTTACATTGCTATATTGACTTCCCCGCAAACATTGAATACTTCCTGAAACCCCCTTTTTCAAGCCCCTGAAACCGCCTCTGCCATGCAATTTTTATGATATTTCATTAACACCAACTAATTTGCACTTGTTGCAATCACCGAAAACCGATGTAACCCCTTCATACTTGAGGCAGTTACGAAGAAACCGTGAAGATCGCATTTCCGAATTATCGCCAAATGTCGCCTCCAAACCCACCCAAAACTGTGCCCTGGAACCGCCTCTGTTCAGGTTAAGAACACAAAATTTTGACTCCAAATGTGTTATTCAATTCTATGAAAAGTCCCAAAATTGCATGGGCCTGCTCCCAGCCGTTCTGGAGATATCTGCGAAAAACATGAGGGGGGGGGCGGAATCCGCCCCCCTGTTACAAATAGGGTTAACCCGCGCTCCGCTGGAGGAAGAGGGGGGGGGGCAAAATCTGCCCCCCCCCCCCCTCCCGGATTTTCTAAATAACTTGAAAACTATGATAGATATCGACGTTGACGTGAAACTTTCAATACATTAAGCTTTATCAATTATACGTCCTCTCACCAAATTTCAGTGAAATTGATGAACCGCTTTGGGAGATAATGACGTTTTAATGACATCATGTCCTGCCATTTTTGGTGGAAAAACGAGAAATGATTGACAAATCGTAGACAAACGAGTTTTAGTGCAAATTACAAATAAAAACATCACAAGAAAGAAAATGGTATTCTCTTCTAAATGGCTATCTCGGATTTTCGAAATATTTGTTTTTTGACAACAAAAATTCAAAAACCGATATTGTTGGAAGAATTTCCACAATATCACTTTTTTAAAGATATTCCAAAAAGCGGAACACATATTAGATAACCAAGTATGGACGATACCCAAACCAAATTGCAAAGCAATATCTTTATTTTTGCTGACTTATAACTCCCTAGTATAAATAACTCATGACGTCATTTTGTAAGACTGATGCAGACCAATACATACCAAAGCTGTATTTCTGGGACAAAGCTGGTCTAGAAAACATGCCTTTTTTATTTGGATTATTCAATTTCAAATGTTGCCCTTATTGTGACATGACCTTGAACTGAGAGCCATTATATGGGGTAAGGTTGTGAAAATGGTTGCTACTATCGAATTATACGTGTAGAATAACCCATACAACATGTGTCGCATGGCTTTCGTAGGCCTGTGACCTTTTGTGACCTGACCTTGACCTTGACCTTTGATTACAATTTCACGTTCACTTATGCGGGAGATGCATTATACCTTTGAGAAAACTTTGTGCGATAATAGTCGCAATCTAAGGCTTTGGATGGAAAGTATGGCCCAAAAAACTAAATACCCCAATTTTAACATTTTACCTGACCGTGACCTGACATGTGACATTATTTTGAAAATGAATCGTATACTTTAGATACTTCTTATTATGAGCTTTCGATTGCCGCCTTGTGCGTCTCGCTGTGGCTATTGGTTCGGTAGATAACGAGGGGGCAGAATATGCCCCCCCCCCCCAGCGGGGCGCGTTCGGCTGGTGACCCCATCGGGGCGCGGGTTCACAGCGCTACAAGAAGTCTAGGTGACGAGACAAGATGGTGGGGCGCTCTTACTTGATCTTAGCAACAAGGACAGGATTCTGTGTTTGTAACGCTTGCGAATTGTTGAAGATAAATGGAACACATTGACCACTCAATCAATGATCTAGCCATGCTACGTCTCTCATTTTCCATCCATAATTCCCATCTGCGCCCAACGACGCTATCGAGTGGATGGTTCCCCGACTGACGCAATCGGGAACAACTGCGTAAATGGCCGTCAGCAGTTGGCTGGTCTCGCAATGATCACCAGCACCACGACTATTTGGGACAATGTCCAATACATTCATCAACACGTCGAGCGGCCTTTGTGGTGGGTCCCGTTGGCCCTCACGCTTGTGACTTGGTTGATCGAGTGCAGTTACGCTTGCGGCCTTATGGGACCGACTCCGACTGACGCCCGCTGCAGGCTGATCATCGTAGGAAGCTGTTCAACTGACGACACAAAAACAGACGGGGCTGAAACTGGACTGGAATGTCGCTGCGGACCTCACCGACTTCACAACCCCTGGAGCACCCGCTACTCGGCCTCGCCGAGGGCCGTGGCCGGCGTCGTGATCCCCGGAGCCGCCGCTCGGTCGTGTCAGAACCGTGTCAGACAACCGGGACTGTCCGCTGCCTGGTGGTTCCCGACATCGGCACTGTCTGGTGGTTCCCGACAGCAGCACTGTCTGGTGGTGCCCGACAGCGGCACTGTCGGCTGGTTCCCGACAGCAGCACTGTCTGGTGGTTCCCGACATCGGCACTGTCTGGTGGTTCCCGACAGCAGCACTGTCTGGTGGTTCCCGACATCGGCACTGTCGGCTGGTTCCCGGCAGCAGCACTGTCAGCTGGTTCCCGACATCGGCACTGTCGGCTGGTGGAGCCCGGCGGCGGCAGTCTCAGAGAACCGCCACAGTGATGTATTGAGCTACAGTACAGGGGACGTGACTAGTGCCGTGCCCACTGCCCAGCCCAGATCATCAGGAGCTGCCGTGTGCGATAACTGTTATAGCTCCTAAAGATGCGCCGTCTGTAAATAAGGCTAAGCCATTGCTACGTGTACAAAATATAAAACATTACAAATACAACAGAAGAAAACACAAAATCGTTTGACGAGCGTGATACCGAGCAGGGAAATGCAGCGAGCCTCGGGCAGTTAGACTGACCCGCAATGCACAACGGTCGTCCTGAATGGCTTATGTCTCCAGCTCGTCGGCATCATTTTCCCCAGAGGACTGACCATAGAAATTGTGATTTTACTGCATCAATCACTTAAGGCCCTGTTACTTAGCATCAGTCTATATCACTATTTCATAAGCGTCTGTCTGTCTGTCTGTCTGTCTGTCCATCCGCAACGAATTTAACGTTCCCAGTTACCCCAGTTAATATGCACTATGCACATGAACATTTCAACAAGGCGCTTCTTACAGGGGATCGGCATTAATACGCTTCCGAGCTGCCTTTCGAAAAATATAAATGTGCTAACGGGTTAAAGGGTGAACTGTTCAACCTCTTTGCATGGAGCCATATACTATGCATGGGTGGGGAGGGTTGGTGGGAGGGGGTGCTCACGGGGACATGTATTGATGTGAGTATCTGCATCCAGGAGACGCCAGATAATTGGGACATAATTAGATATAGTGATCAACATAGCTAAACATGGATGCATTGTGGGGGATAGATGGGTGGGGAAGGGGTTGGGGGGGGGGGGTGCACGTGCTCTTCTTTCGGTGTGGGCACCACCATCCAG
>JAXIVJ010014716.1:7500-33616 GCA_036785665.1 Chirona hameri
CATCGGAGGACGCCTTTGGTAATATGTAGGAGGGCGCCCTCGGAAATACATCGGAGGGTGCCTTCCGGGGTATGTGGGAGGGCGCCTTCGGAGGTGTATCGGAGGGTGCCTTTGGAGGCAGTGGCGTCGCCACAAAACTTTGAGGGGGGCGGGGGGAGGGGTAGTCAGGGGTTCGGGAGCCAGCCCCAGGGACGTATTCAGGGGGGTAAAGTCAGGTACCGCCCTTAGCCCAGGTACCGCCCTCATGCCAGGTGCCGCCCTCAGACCAGATGCCGCCTTCAGACTAGATGTCACCCTCAGACCAGGTGTCGGCTGTCGCCCTCAGACTAGATGTCACCATCCGACCAGATGCGGCCCTCAGGCCAGGTGTCGCCCTCAGGTCAGGTGCCTCCCTCAGGCCAGGTGCCGCCCTCAGACCAGATGCCGCCTTGAGACTAGATGTCACCCTCAGACCAGGTGTCGGCTGTTGCCCTCAGGCTAGATGTGACCATCCGACCAGGTGCCGCCCTCAGACCAGATGCCGCCTTCAGACTAGATGTCACCCCAGACCAGGTGTCGGCTGTCGCCCTCAGACTAGATGTCACCATCCGACCAGGTGCCGCCCTCAGACCAGATGCCGCCTTCATACTAGATGAAGGCCACCTCAGGCCAGGTGTCGGCTGTCGCCCTCAGACTAGATGTAACCATCCGACCAGGTGCCGCCCTCAGACCAGATGCCGCCTTCATACTAGATGAAGGCCACATCAGGCCAGGTGTCGGCTGTCGCCCTCAGACTAGATGTCACCCTCAGACCAGGTGTCTGCTGTCGCCCTCAGACTAGATGTCACCATCCGACCAGGTGCCGCCCTCAGTCCAGGTGCCGCCCTCAGACCCAACAGGGCGCCTCTAGCCCGCGTAGTAGGGCGCCGGAAATGCCGGCAGGCGCCCTTCCTTCTACAGGGGTGGCTAAAGAGAGCGGCCTGGAGTGGCCTAGGTACCGTCCTCAAATGAGGTGCCGACCGCAGGTTAGGTGCCGCTGGCCGCCCTCAGACCATACCAGGTGATGTCCTCAGACCAGGTGCCGCCCTCAGACCAGGTGCCGCCCTTAGACCAGGTGCTGCCCTCTGGCCAGGTGCCGCCCTCAGACAAGGTGCCACCCTCAGGTCAGGTGCCGCTGGGTGAATTTTTGGAGGCTAGAGAGAACAGGAGCAGGGTGCATTTCGGCAGACCTCATGGGTGGAGACAGGGCTGAATTGGACAAGCCTGTGTGCGGGGCAGGGCGGAGTTCCGCATGCCTGGGACTTCGGCAGTTCGGGGAATAGGGCAGGGTTGATTTTGTGAAGCCGGGGAACGACTTCGGCTGGCCCGAGTGCAGAATTGTCTGTTTGCCATCCACTTATTTAGCTGACGTGTTGTGCTTTATCGCGAGCATTCCTCAGGGTTGCTCTATCACAGTCATGAATGGAAAAGACATGAATGCCTCTTTATTGCCATAACTTTGATTTTGGTGACTTTTCATTTTATTTTTTGTTTTGTTTTATTTGTTCACAAATCGTGGTCAATTCCACAAATGCGACGGTTAACCCGCGAGACACTGGGGGGGAGGACTTTTTTTTAGCCCCCCTTAGGAATATTAGGAATATCTCAATAACTAATGCAGATATTGACGCCAAAATTTCAGTACCTTTCCGAGCATCATTTTTACACCTTTTGAGAGAAAAAATGGGGGGGAAATTGGTAAAAAAAACACACAAAAACAGATATAGTGAATTTAGTGACGTCACTAAACACGATTTTGACACCAAAATCGGCTAAACTTTACCAGGCCGTACAAATGCCCCATATGAAGCCAAATGCAATAGAAAAATGTTAAAAGGTAGAAATTTGCGAGGTCTACAAACCATCTATCTCGAAATTTCGAAATTTGTTTTTTTGACTCCAAAAATTTATTTATTTTTCTTTAAAAAATGCTCACAAAATCAAATTGGTCAAAGATATTGAAAAACCGGAATATATGTCAGATAACGACATATGGGCAACTACCATACCAAATTTCAAAATGATATCATCTTTTTTGACTATCATGGCATATAAAGTATGGGTAAATCATGACTTAATAATTTGAAATTGCGTTTTTTGGCTTGTATTGACCGGATACAGACAGATAAATGCCAGCACTGTTTTCTATATATAAAACTGACATAGAAACATGTTTTTTATTTCGATTTATGAATTTCAAATTTTGACCTTCAGTGACCTGAACTTGACCTGACCTTGACCTGAACTTGACACTAACTTCACGTAAATGAAGTCAAGTGGTAAAATGACTACTACTATCGAATTCTACGTTTAAAAGCATCCATAAAACATGTGCTGCATGACTTTCGTAGATATTTTGTGTGTAGTGACCTTTTGTGACTTGACCTTGACCTTGATATTTTCCAACAATCTCACTTTAACTCATGTGGGATATGTATCATACCTTTGACAGCACTTTGGGTGATTATAGGCTCAATCGAAGGCCATGGATGGCAAGTATTGTCCATAAACTCAAATACCTCGATTTTGACGTTTGACTTGACCTTGACCTGACATGTGACCTTAATTTGATTTTTTAAAGTTTGCGTTAGGTTTATCTCATTGAGAGCTTTCGAATGCCGCCTTTCGCGTCCCGCTGCAATCATTGGTTCTGAAGATACCAGGGGGCTAAAAAAAGACCCCCCAGTGAGTCGTGTTACAGAATATATCCCAGTGACTGCCGGGTTAAACAAATATTCGAGAATATCATCAAGTGGAAAGAACAGTTAATTTAAGTTATCGATTTTTTTCTGTATAATTTCTTCTCATTAACTTCTTTGTTATTTTGCTATTTTTATAATTTACCCCCCCCCCCCCCCCCCCCGCTCAACAGCACCTTTTGCTGCTGACAACACTGGCGGATCCAGGGGGGGGGGGGGATCAGGGGCAAGTGCCCATCCTCACAGGAATCTTGGTCGGGGGGGGGGGGTATTCAATACAAGTATGCGTTTCCTGCACTGAACGTGACAAATACTGATCTTAGGAGAAAATTTTATGAAAACGGCAGTTTTTTTCTCGAGTGATTGCATTTGAAGTTTTTATGTATCCTTTTTTTCAATGATAGACAAAACAGCGCACCTGATGCAATTCAAGCAGCCCTGAGAGGCTCTCCTTTGCGAGAGGCTCCTCCTTGTTGGCCCCAGAGCCCACTCCCTAAATACAATATTAATCATATATCCCGACGGCCGTTTGCCGACTCCTCAAACTCCGGGCCACCGTCATGCGGCTCGGGAGAGGTCATCGATGGCACAATATATAGACGCAAAATATACAATACACAATACAATGCGATACGCAGTATAATACACAATACACAATACAGTACGATACGCAGTATACAGAGACAGCGCACAGGGTGGCCGGCAGCGCACAGGGTGGCCGCCGGCCAGCCGCCAGCTGACTAGACTAGGTTAGGTTCCTGGCGGCGTTCAAGTTTCAAGCTGCTGCGGCTGTCAGCCAATCAGGTTGCCGCTCCGGCGGCTCGCAGTACCCTCGTTAGCTTCCTGCCGGGCGGTGGGTGGCGTTGCAGTCTCCAGACGGCGGCCCGCAGTACCCTCGTTAGCTTCCTGCCGGGCGGTGGCGTTGCAGTCTCCACAGACGGCGGCCCGCAGTACCCTCGTTAGCTTCCTGCCGGGCGGTGGGTGGCGTTGCAGTCTCCACAGACGGCGGCCCGCAGTACCCTCGTTAGCTTCCTGCCGGGTGGTGGGTGGCGTTGCAGTCTCCACAGACGGCGGCCCGCAGTACCCTCGTTAGCTTCCTGCCGGGCGGTGGGTGGCGTTGCAGTCTCCACAGACGGCGGCCCGCAGTACCCTCGTTAGCTTCCTGCCGGGTGGTGGGTGGCGTTGCAGTCTCCACAGACGGCGGCCCGCAGTACCCTCGTTAGCTTCCTGCCGGGCGGTGTGTGGCGTTGCAGTCTCCACAGACGGCGGCCCGCAGTACCCTCGTTAGCTTCCTGCCGGGCGGTGGGTGGCGTTGCAGTCTCCACAGACGGCGGCCCGCAGTACCCTCGTTAGCTTCCTGCCGGGCGGTGGGTGGCGTTGCAGTCTCCACAGACGGTGGCCCGCAGTACCCTCGTTAGCTTCCTGCCGGGCGGTGGCGTTGCAGTCTCCACAGACGGCGGCCCGCAGTACCCTCGTTAGCTTCCTGCCGGGCGGTGGGTGGCGTTGCAGTCTCCACAGACGGCGGCCCGCAGTACCCTCGTTAGCTTCCTGCCGGGCGGTGGGTGGCGTTGCAGTCTCCAGACGGCGGCCCGCAGTACCCTCGTTAGCTTCCTGCCGGGCGGTGGGTGGCGTTGCAGTCTCCAGACGGCGGCCCGCAGTACCCTCGTTAGCTTCCTGCCAGGCGGTGGCGTTGCAGTCTCCAGACGGTGGCCCGCAGTACCCTCGCTAGCTTCCTGCCGGGCGGTGGGTGGCGTTGCAGTCTCCACAGACGGCGGCCCGCAGTACCCTCGTTAGCTTCCTGCCGGGCGGTGGGTGGCGTTGCAGTCTCCACAGACGGCGGCCCGCAGTACCCTCGTTAGCTTCCTGCTGGGCGGTGGGTGGCGTTGCAGTCTCCACAGACGGTGGCCCGCAGTACCCTCGTTAGCTTCCTGCCGGGTGGTGGGTGGCGTTGCAGTCTCCAGACGGAGGCCCGCAGTACCCTCGTTAGCTTCCTGCCGGGCGGTGGGTGGCGTTGCAGTCTCCACAGACGGCGGCCCGCAGTACCCTCGTTAGCTTCCTGCCGGGCGGTGGGTGGCGTTGCAGTCTCCACAGACGGTGGCCCGCAGTACCCTCGTTAGCTTCCTGCCGGGTGGTGGGTGGCATTGCAGTCTCCAGACGGTGGCCCGCAGTACCCTCGTTAGCTTCCTGCCGGGCGGTGGGTGGCGTTGCAGTCTCCACAGACGGCGGCCCGCAGTACCCTCGCTAGCTTCCTGCCGGGTGGTGGGTGGCGTTGCAGTCTCCACAGACGGTGGCCCGCAGTACCCTCGTTAGCTTCCTGCCGGGCGGTGGGTGGCGTTGCAGTCTCCACAGACGGCGGCCCGCAGTACCCTCGCTAGCTTCCTGCCGGGCGGTGGGTGGCGTTGCAGTCTCCACAGACGGCGGCCCGCAGTACCCTCGTTAGCTTCCTGCCGGGTGGTGGGTGGCGTTGCAGTCTCCACAGACGGCGGCCCGCAGTACCCTCGTTAGCTTCCTGCCGGGTGGTGGGTGGCGTTGCAGTCTCCACAGACGGCGGCCCGCAGTACCCTCGTTAGCTTCCTGCCGGGCGGTGGGTGGCGTTGCAGTCTCCACAGACGGCGGCCCGCAGTACCCTCGCTAGCTTCCTGCCGGGTGGTGGGTGGCGTTGCAGTCTCCACAGACGGCGGCCCGCAGTACCCTCGTTAGCTTCCTGCCGGGTGGTGGGTGGCGTTGCAGTCTCCACAGACGGCGGCCCGCAGTACCCTCGCTAGCTTCCTGCCGGGTGGTGGGTGGCGTTGCAGTCTCCACAGACGGCGGCCCGCAGTACCCTCGTTAGCTTCCTGCCGGGTGGTGGGTGGCGTTGCAGTCTCCACAGACGGCGGCCCGCTGTACCCTCGCTAGCTTCCTGCCGGGTGGTGGGTGGCGTTGCAGTCTCCACAGACGGTGGCCCGCAGTACCCTCGTTAGCTTCCTGCCGGGCGGTGGGTGGCGTTGCAGTCTCCACAGACGGCGGCCCGCAGTACCCTCGCTAGCTTCCTGCCGGGTGGTGGGTGGCGTTGCAGTCTCCACAGACGGCGGCCCGCAGTACCCTCGCTAGCTTCCTGCCGGGTGGTGGGTGGCGTTGCAGTCTCCACAGACGGCGGCCCGCAGTACCCTCGTTAGCTTCCTGCCGGGCGGTGGGTGGCGTTGCAGTCTCCACAGACGGCGGCCCGCAGTACCCTCGCTAGCTTCCTGCCGGGTGGTGGGTGGCGTTGCAGTCTCCACAGACGGCGGCCCGCAGTACCCTCGCTAGCTTCCTGCCGGGTGGTGGGTGGCGTTGCAGTCTCCACAGACGGCGGCCCGCAGTACCCTCGTTAGCTTCCTGCCGGGTGGTGGGTGGCGTTGCAGTCTCCACAGACGGCGGCCCGCAGTACCCTCGCTAGCTTCCTGCCGGGTGGTGGGTGGCGTTGCAGTCTCCACAGACGGTGGCCCGCAGTACCCTCGTTAGCTTCCTGTCGGGCGGTGGGTGGCGTTGCAGTCTCCATATACGGTGGCCCGCAGTACCCTCGTTAGCTTCCTGCCGGGCGGTGGGTGGCGTTGCAGTCTCCACAGACGGCGGCCCGCAGTACCCTCGTTAGCTTCCTGCCGGGTGGTGGGTGGCGTTGCAGTCTCCACAGACGGCGGCCCGCAGTACCCTCGTTAGCTTCCTGCCGGGCGGTGGGTGGCGTTGCAGTCTCCACAGACGGCGGCCCGCAGTACCCTCGTTAGCTTCCTGCCGGGCGGTGGGTGGCGTTGCAGTCTCCACAGACGGCGGCCCGCAGTACCCTCGTTAGCTTCCTGCTGGGCGGTGGGTGGCGTTGCAGTCTCCAGACGGCGGCCCGCAGTACCCTCGTTAGCTTCCTGCCGGGCGGTGGCGTTGCAGTCTCCACAGACGGCGGCCCGCAGTACCCTCGTTAGCTTCCTGCTGGGCGGTGGGTGGCGTTGCAGTCTCCACAGACGGCGGCCCGCAGTACCCTCGTTAGCTTCCTGCCGGGTGGTGGGTGGCGTCGCAGTCTCCACAGACGGTGGCCCGCAGTACCCTCGTTAGCTTCCTGCCGGGTGGTGGGTGGCGTTGCAGTCTCCACAGACGGTGGCCCGCAGTACCCTCGTTAGCTTCCTGCCGGGCGGTGGGTGGCGTTGCAGTCTCCACAGACGGCGGCCCGCAGTACCCTCGTTAGCTTCCTGCCGGGCGGTGGGTGGCGTTGCAGTCTCCAGACGGTGGCTCGCAGTACCCTCGTTAGCTTCCTGCCGGGCGGTGGCGTTGCAGTCTCCACAGACGGCGGCCCGCAGTACCCTCGTTAGCTTCCTGCCGGGCGGTGGCGTTGCAGTCTCCACAGACGGCGGCCCGCAGTACCCTCGTTAGCTTCCTGCTGGGCGGTGGGTGGCGTTGCAGTCTCCACAGACGGCGGCCCGCAGTACCCTCGTTAGCTTCCTGCCGGGCGGTGGCGTTGCAGTCTCCACAGACGGCGGCCCGCAGTACCCTCGTTAGCTTCCTGCTGGGCGGTGGGTGGCGTTGCAGTCTCCACAGACGGCGGCCCGCAGTACCCTCGTTAGCTTCCTGCCGGGCGGTGGCGTTGCAGTCTCCACAGACGGCGGCCCGCAGTACCCTCGTTAGCTTCCTGCCGGGCGGTGGGTGGCGTTGCAGTCTCCACAGACGGCGGCCCGCAGTACCCTCGTTAGCTTCCTGCTGGGCGGTGGGTGGCGTTGCAGTCTCCACAGACGGTGGCCCGCAGTACCCTCGTTAGCTTCCTGCCGGGCGGTGGGTGGCGTTGCAGTCTCCACAGACGGCGGCCCGCAGTACCCTCGTTAGCTTCCTGCCGGGTGGTGGTTGGCGTTGCAGTCTCCAGACGGCGGCCCGCAGTACCCTCGTTAGCTTCCTGCCGGGCGGTGGGTGGCGTTGCAGTCTCCACAGACGGCGGCCCGCAGTACCCTCGTTAGCTTCCTGCCGGGCGGTGGGTGGCGTTGCAGTCTCCACAGACGGCGGCCCGCAGTACCCTCGTTAGCTTCCTGCCGGGCGGTGGGTGGCGTTGCAGTCTCCACAGACGGCGGCCCGCAGTACCCTCGCTAGCTTCCTGCCGGGCGGTGGGTGGCGTTGCAGTCTCCCCAATGACAGACGCGCCCAATGGACGGTGTGCGGCGGAGCCGGGCGGCTCCAGCAGACGTGCCGAACCGAGGGTAGGGCGTTTGAGGGGAGGTTGGTTAGGGACATCCCTATTTTTAGAAATGCCGGTGTGCAGCATCACCATTTTAAGCCCAACTCATTGAAGGACGTACCTGGGAGGCGCTCCTCCCGGAGCGAGTGCGGTTGCAGACCATAGGTGTCAATTTATATACCTTGGGGGGGAGGGGGGGGGGAGGGAGGCCCTCCTAATGTTGAGTTCGGTCCCCCCTCCCAATGATGCTCTCGGCCCCCTCCCAATGATGTGCTCTCGCCGCCCCCCCTCCCCCCCCCCAATACTTTCCGCCCTTGGATTACTTGATATATAGGTACAGGCATAGGACGTGTCGATTCAGTGTCCCAAGATTCTATTTTTGCTTAGGTGTCAAGAGTGGAAAATTCGAGCCCAAAGAAGACCATGAGAGTGAAAAATTATATGGAACCATATTTATTTCTGTTTTGAATATGAAAAGTAGTAGTTTTCTTTGAAATCATGTATTTTTAGTCTATATTTATGTCTATTTATGTCAGAATAAATATTAAATTTATAAGCTGGGAGTGGAAAATTCACACCAAAATGGGGAGCGAGAGTGGAAAATTATTCATATTTAGGTGTCATGTCCCACCTCAATCTAAAATTTTGGGACACTGTCGATTTAAATACTTTTGGAGTTGCCCTCGGCTCCCCCTCCATTGTTGAGTTCGGCTCCCCAAAGGTGTTCCCCCCATGTTTTCTGGCCACTGGCGTATCCAAGGACCCCGAACTCCCAAATCGCCTGATTTCGGCCGAAAATGGCGCATTTTCTAATTTAAATGCAAATCGACGCGATTTTTACGAAGGGAAGTTTGTTTTATATCACCTATTCATGCATGAAAAATTCAATCCGATGCTTCTTTTTTATAGAATTGTGTGACTTTGGGCTTTGGCCCCTCCAAAGCAGGTTCTTTGCTGTGCTGGCATAACGAAAACGATTATTCACGCCGAAGCGTAGAACTCTTGCCAAGCCTGGGAGGGCCCCATGCCGACCGGAGATGGCCGTGTACCACTTTGAGAGGACCCTCAATCGATAAAAAGGGCGCTTTTCCGCCCTGAGAGCTTTAAGTCGGTAAGAGAGGAACAATGAACATCCGCTTCTTTGAAAGGATCATCGATCGACCTGAGAGGGCCATCGTCCGGTCTGAGAGGGCCATCGTCCGGTTTGAGAGGGCCATCGTCCGGTCTGAGAGGCCCTTGCCATGCCAGGTGTGGAAAGGCTTTACTTATATGCTAGTCTGAGAGGTCCTTTCAAGGCCTGAGTATAGGAGTCTGAGAGGACCTTTGCAATACCTGATAATTCCCTAGGCTTATCCAAGAGGGCCGTTGTCACTTGTCAGTCCCGAGAGGGCCCTGTGCCAGTTTGAGATTCTGGGATTCTCGGTCATTCTGAAAGCCATTGGCCGGTCGGAGGCTCCGCCAACGCTTTGGTTTGAGGCGCCGTACGACTCAAGGCCAAAACTCGTGTGGGTTTATTTTTTTTTGCGTGAAAGGGAACAGGTCACCTTGTATTTTTTTTCGAAACACGATTTGATTATATTTTGAAATACAATATATTTGTATATTGTCAAAAATGTCCATACGTCGCGCCAATTCAGGACAGAAGGTCGTAAATTATTAATTTTATCAAAACTGTATACATACTCTCTTAGTCAGGGTCCTCACGTCACGCGAATGAAACAAAATGTCTCAGCCAATCAGATTCGAAAGTAGTCGCGTAAGGATAGACTCGCATTAGAGAAGTGCCAACCGGCGGCCGGCGCGGCGGTTCGCTTGCCAGCGCAGTATACAAGCTGATTGGCTGCTTGTATAGCCTCTGCCCAGGCTATCGTAAGCACCGCATTTTTTCGTAAGCACCGCATTCCTTCACCAAAAAAATCAAATATATTCGGCTGGAGAGTCTTTTCAGTGAAGAAAACTTGCAGATAGGGATTTCCCAACACGGGCTACAAAACTGCTATCTCAGTTAAAACCCCCATGTTGAAGGTGAACTATTTACATTAATGGTGTTTTGAACTGAGATAGCAGATTTGTAGAGCAGATCGAAAAATAGGTTGTGGTGAAATAATTCCCTCGCTACGCTAAGTAATTTCTACACAGGACTAGTGGGCCCTTTTAGAAAACTCTGTTTCGGTGCGGTTTCGGGGCACAGGGCAGTCTTTCGTTCCCCGAAACCGCCCCGAAACAGAGTCTTCTAAAAGAGGCCCACTAGCGTCCTGTGTCGAAATTACTTAGCATAGCGAGGTAATTATTTCGCTACAACCTATTTTTCGATTTGCTCTACAAATCTTCTATCTCAGTTAAAACCCCATTAACCCTATTCCCTGCGGGCGGCCAGAATTACGTTAACCTGCGGGGGGAGGGCAGATTCTCCCCCCCGCCCCCCCACCCCCCGAGATCTCGAGAACCGCTCGGTCGATTTCGATGGGGGAAACGCCATTCGATTCGTCATGACAAGATCCCTCTTTATGGATCCCAACATTTTTGTTTTGTTCAAAAATGGGGGGCCACGGGGCAAAAACTCCGAAAATTTTGGGTGTTTTTTGAAGGTCATTGCGGCCATGTGGCTCGACCGATTTTAATGTTCTAAACGTTTTTGAGCTTCAAATGTACTGGTATTTAATATATAAAAGACAACAAAACAAAATACAAAGTCATAGGCGTATTCAGGGAATGTAAAAGGGGGGGGGGGATTTTCTGGAAAAATATATAGGTGCTGTTCGTGATTGTTTGGGAAGACATGTTTATTGTTTATTGTTTATTGATAAAGAAACACCAACAGGCATAATGCCCACTAATAGGTGCAGTCGCATAGTAAAAAACCACAGTGTTTGTCAAAATAACATCATACGTTCAGGCAAAGTACACAAATAAATACATGATATCGCACATAGTTCGCATCCACACGCAGCGGATCACATATGCGTGCCGCCACGACTCGCGAACTTTCGAACGCTGGTCAAGAAGGAATAGCGTGTTGAAGTGAAGAAATCAGCGGACGTACAGGATCTAAGAAAGGAGTTGGTATGTGTTGGGACACGACAGAGAAGGCTACGAAAGACGGTATTTACTCTGGCCAAAGGTATGGCCCAAAGGGAGGAGTTGCGAGTTGGCCGCGGCGGCACGGACAGGCGGAATGTCGACACGAGATGAGGACACTCAATGCGGCCTTGATATACATTGTGTAAAACCATAATGTCATGCTGGAAAAGTCTCCCTTTCATAGAACACATGCAAAATGAGCTAGAAGCGCCTCATAGCTTAGGTCAGTACAGGGTCCGTCCGACCTGGAGGCTAGCCACCTCAAAAACTTGTGCTGGACACGCTCGAGACGCTTTAGATGGGTGACAGCTGCACCTGTCCATATTACACTGCCGTACTCGAGCAGAGACCGTACATGTGCGTTATAAGCGCAAATCAGGGCCCGATGGTCCAAACGCGAGTTTCGCCGGAATCGCGGCAGCTGCATGCTGCGGATAAGCAGACCCAGCTTCCAGTTCGCCTTAGACACAGCAGAGTCCACGTGAGATGCAAAGGTAAGTTTTGCGTCGAGAACGACACCTAAGTCGCGCGTTTCACAGTGGCGCTCCAAGACGGTACCATTCAGTGAATAGTCAAACATGATAGGTGATTTGCGTAAAGTAAATGAGATGACGTTACACTTTGATGGGTTAAGCTTCAGACGCCAGACACGAGACCATGCAGAAAGGCGGTTTAGGTCAGCCTGAAGAGCGTCAGCGTCGGCGGTACAGTTCACGCGCTGATACAGCTTAATATCGTCAGCGTACATGATACAGTTAGTACGTACAATGCAGTCGATGTCCGTGGTAAAACAAATAAAAAGCAGCGGTCCACATATACTGCCCTCAGGCACCCCATAGGCGACAGGCGCCCACTCGGACAGCTTGCCATTCAGCACCACTCGCTGTCTGTGGCCACTGAGGTAGGACTCAATCCAAGAGTACGCGCGACCCGTGGCATTAAATGACTTTTTAAGCTTATGGAGTAAGAGAGCATGATTTACACTAGTAAAGACCGAGGAATAATCCGTATAGACAGCATCAGTCTGCGCGCCCTGTTGAATCGAGTCCCAGCCGTGTGAGAAAGCTGCTGAGGTTGGACATGCAAGACCGTCTGGGTAGGAAACCATGCTGCCCTTGCGGAAGAGCTGGCAGGCAGTGGGACAGGAGGCAGTCGAAAACGACTTTCTCTAATATTTTTTATCACAGAGGAAGTAGTGAGATCTCTCTGTAGTCATCTGCGCATTTTTTGTCCCCTTTTTTGTGGATCGGAATAATGTTGGCCTCTTTCCAGGCGCTGGGAAAAACTCCCTGGGTTAAGGAGAGTTTGCACAGGATATTGATGGCAACTCGTGCGCACATTCCCTGAGTATCATTCCCATTCCCACTGACATTCCCTGTGTAGCGCACGTTCACTCGAGGCACTCAGTCCTTCTGGGCCGCACGCCTTGTGCTGCCCAATACACAGCAGCAAGTTTTCCACTTTGCCTGGTGGCAGAGTGAACCTGCTGAGGCTGGAAGTGTGAAGCACTTGGGCCTCTGGAAGGTCAGCTACGTGAGGATCCGATAATTTATAACTGAATGACCTGTTAAACAGGTTAGCGCAGCCAACCTGGTTGGTGTAGGAGCGGCCTTGGTCAAGGAGTGAGGTCAGAGCGGGCTGCGAGGATTTCAGTGACTTGATATATGACCACAGCCGTTTGGGATTGTATCGAAAGTCACTTACAAGGCTGAGCAGATATTCACGGTACTTTGTGTTTGCCAGGCGTTTGAAAGCGGATCTGACATGCGAAAAAAGCCCAATCGTTATCAGGACAGGGCGAGATTTTTTTTTGCACGATGGGCGTTATTCTTTAGCTTAAAGGAAATAGTCCACCTTCAACATTAGTTTTAAACTGAGATAGCAGTTTTGTAGCCCGTGTTGAGAAATCCTTATCTTGACTGTTTTCTTGACCGACAAGACTCTCCAGCCGAATATATTTGACTTTTTGGCGAAGGAATGCGGCGCATATATGATATACCGTACCGTCTGAATTGTGCCAGCACTGCACGGAGCATGCGCAGACCCATAACGCACACGATACAATTAATAATTTACAACCTTCTGTCCTGAATTGGCGCGATGTAGGACCATTTTTAAAAAGAAAAAAAGAAACTGCATTACAAAATATAATAAAATCGTGTTCTGATTTTTTTCCGAAGGTGAACTATTTCCTTTAAAGGCACATCGCACGTCGCAATCAAACCATGGGGGAAATCGGCGGCTACAGGAAATGACAGGAACGTGATCAGCAACAGCAGCATGAACGAGGTCATAAAACAGCTCTGTAGCACCATCGACATCTGTATCTAGTAGACAGGTCCAAGGTATGCTCATTGGCCAGTGCGCAGGCCATCAAAGTCTGCTCTGCGGTAGTTATAGGCTCGAGTTCGGGACACTGCGGGTAGACAGGATATACGCGCCGAGAAGCGAGGCACGGTTTCACAGTGATCCGATTCAAACGTCCCCGGCCTCACATTGGTCTCAATATCACCGCCACAGGACAGGATCAGGTCCAGTGTGGCGCCACCACGAGTAGGCGCGAGCACAGACTGCTCCAAGCCACAGGCGCCAACAAGGTCCAGGAACTGGATGGCTCGGCTAGTCCGTCTGATGAGCACCGGACCATCCGCATGCCATGCCAGTTCGGGGATGTTAACATCACCAGTCATGATCAGTGGCCACTGTGGGATCAGTGGGCTCAGTCGCACATTGGCGACAAGATCAGATAAGTTTGCGATATCCGCATCTTGGTCTGGGGGGCGTTTTATATCACCACGTAGACGCGGGTAGTTACGCCCAACTGGATGACCAGCGCCTCGATGTCGGACTCCAGATCGGGACGTCTGGTGGGGTACAGGTGCGGCTTGATAGCACAGGCCACGCCACCTCCGTGTGCAGGCCGATCTCGCCTGAACCAGGTGTGGATGTCCAAGCCGGTCTGCAGCTCTGAGTTCGCTACGTCGGGAGTCAGCCACGTCTCGGTGAGGGCGACTACGTCGTTCTGGCACAGGTCAGGCGCCAGAGCGCGTAACGTATGCAGTTTGTTGCGGACGCTGCGGACGTTTTGTGACGGGACGGTGGTGTGCTGGGACGGCCCGGGGTTCGATTCGATGTCGCCTGCTCTTGTCAGCCGTAGGCGGCAGGGCTGGAATGTGGCGTCCGAGTTCGGGCCGACCGGGCTCCGAAGAATCTGCCCGTGCGTTGGAAGTGGTAGCGTGGGCTTGTTGGCAACATAGCACCCCTCCGCCTTTCCGGGAACCAGCAGAAGCAGACTCCAGATGAGGACTGCAGATGGCATTGTGCAGGCCTCTGGGCGCCTGCAGATGGCGGTAGTGTTCCGGGTCACGGCGGGTCAGGCAGACGCAGCGGCCCGACTCGGGTCAGTCGGCTGACGCAACACACCACTCGGACAGTCCGGTCCAGACGGCTGATTGGTGGCTGGGTGACGTTTCTAGATGACGTCACACCCTGCAGACGAGGATCGTGACCCCTGCAGAGTAGGAAGCAGCCGATCTACGTTTTGCCTACGTTTAGTTGCCTACGTTTAGGTCCCTCACGGGGACACACCAGGTAGTATTTCGGAGTCAAATACCCGTGCGGAGGATGGCAACCTCCTTGAAGACACTCCAGACAAATATAAAGGCTGAGTGAGCAATAATACCTTCATACTGAGGCGAACACACGGAGCTCAGGCAGGACCGCCTCAGGCCAAGATGGCGTCCATTCATTGAACGAACGTCACGTCACATGTGGGCATTTTATGCTGTAATTTGTTAAATTTGATATATTGCGCATAGGCGGATCCAAGGAAAAAACATGGGGGGGGGGCACCATGCGCGTAACGCTTTTATCATCTTACTAATTTGAAGTTGGACCTAATTTGAGGGTGGGTATCGCCTCCCATTTTTTATCCTGAGTGCGCCTCTGCCCCCAAAATATGTACAATCCAAGTATCTCTGATGCATATTGCATTGGAATTGTTTCTGACGCATTTATTGCACTGCAAACCACGAAGGAAGTATACGAGGCAAAACCGCATTCGTAACACCTTCCCCAAAACAGGAGCCTGGAACCGCCTCTGCTGGACCGATTTTTTCAAAAATGTATACAACATGCGCCATTCAATTTTGGGAAAAGTCACAACGTTTCAGGACGCTAGGCCTAACGGTTTAGAAGCGGCAAGTGAAAAACCACCGGGAGGGGCAGAATCTGACCCCGCAGGGAATAGGGTTAACCTGCGCCCCGCTGGGGTCTCCAGCCGAACGCACCCCGCTAGGGGGTGGTAAATTGTACCCCCCTCGTATCTTCCGAACCAATGTCCGCAGCGGGACTGCGCAATGCGGCAATCGAAAGCCCTCGAGGAGACGAATATAATGCAGACCCGAAATTCTTAAAATAAGGTCACATGTCAGGTCACGACCAGGTCAAAGGTCAAAATTGAGGTATTTGAGTTTTGGGTCTTACTTTCCATCCAAAGCCTTAGATTGCGACTATTATCGCACAAGGTGCTCTCAAAGATCTAATGTATCTCCCATACAAGCGAAGTGAAATTGTAAGCAAAGGTCAAGGTCAAGGTCAGGTCACAAAAGGTCACACACAGGTCTACGAAAGCCATGCGACACATTTTGTATTGGTTATTTTACACGTAAAATTCGATATTAGTAGCCATTTTCACAATTTCACCCCATATAATGGCCCTCAGGTCAATGTCAGGTCACAATAAGGAAACAATTTGAAATTGATTAATATAAATAAAAAAACATGTTTTTAGACCAACTTTGTCTCAGAAATACAGCGGTAGTATTTATTTGTCTGTATCTGGTCACTCAAAGCCCCAAAGCCAAAACGAAACTTAACAAATGACGTCATGAGTTACTTATACTTAGGGAGCCATAAGTCATTACAAAATAAAGATATTGCTTTGAAATTTGGTTTGGGTATCGTCCATACTTGGTTCTCTAACATATATTCCGATTGTTTTAACCCGCGCACTGCAGGGGAGGGGTTGATTTCCGCCCCCCCCCCCTCAGGTTTTTCAAAGATAGCGAAAAACCGGCCGCGCGCAGCGCCACCGGGTTTTCGCACACCTGTCAGGACATCAATTGCGCACACTTTGAGAGAAAAAAATAACCTAGGGTCATCTCAGGTCAGGTCACCAGACCAGGTCAAGTGACCATACCTCCATTTTTTTGCAGTTGTGCCAAAGCCAGCGTTTTTCACCGATCAGTTTGAAACTTTCAGGATGTCATGAGGGTATACGTACTTACAATTCGGTTATCTCGGAATTTTGATATCGGTGACCTAAGGTCAGGTCAATTTCGCAACCTCCCCATAAGTCGATGGGGAAATATACAAATGCTAAGGATATGCATGATATTAGTCCAATTACTTCTGGATCATGTTATTATAGGATATTATTGATGATCCAAGTGTAAGTTTTGTTCAGTGACCCCTATTGGGTCATTTAAGGCCATGCGAGGTCATCATCACTTTTTTTTCTCTCAATAACTCCCGACATAATGAAGATAGAGAAGTAAAACAGACATCAATGTGTTTGTCTCGTCAAGACACGTCTTCCCATATGCAACATGGCCTACTTGGGTCACCACTTGACCTTGACCTGAGGTCAATTTTTTTAGTTAACTTAATAAGATCACCATGTATATCATTCAAAACGCCTTGACAAGATAAACACAATGACGCAAACAGTTTTCCGTTATCTTTTTTACATAAAAAGTAAATAGCGAAAAACTATTTAGCAAAAAAACGTCATTTTTTCCTTTTTTGATCTCTGGAGCCTCAAATGTTGACCTTAGATCAAATTTGAGGACACCTTGGCGATTGAAAATTTGACTGGCTGTCGTTTGCTTTTTTCCGTTTGTTTCTAACTAGCATAGTTTCCGAGACATATGGGAATTTCTGGAGCGATGTCCTAAAACAGGAAAAAAAACTGGAAAATGTGACCTTTGATGACCTCTGGTGACCTTAATTTTGACCTGACCTAAAATAATACTGAATACTTTCGATAGAAAATGTATCAAGCTATCAAATGCCGTTTTCCGCTTTTCGCTACGTAGCGTATTTTTCGAGATCTCAAGGGGGGGGGGGCGGAAATCAACCCCCCTGCAGTTCGTGTTCGGCGCAAAGCCCCTGCAGTGCGCGGGTTAATGTTCTTTACAAAATGTGGAAATTTCCCGCTCCCAAAAGGGCATCAAAACCCCCCAAATATCGCAAATCCGAGATAGCCAGTTTGAAGAGAATGTCATTTCCTTACTTTGGTCGTTTTCATTTGACAAAATTCGATTTTCTACGAATTTTCAAACATTTATCGTTTTTCCACCAAAAATGGCATGACGTGACGTCATTAAAACGTCATTATCTTCCAAAGTACTAACCTAATTTCAGTGAAATTTAGTGAGAAGACGTAGGATTGATGCAGCATAAGGTACTGATAGTTTGACATCGCTATCTTTTATAGTTTTCAAGTTATTGAGAAAATCCAGGAGGAGGGAGGTAAAATTTACCCCCAGCGGGCGCAGGTTAAAGGTGACCTATTCCCTTTAAAAACTGATTTAAAACAAACTTGTTGTACCTATTCCCTACATTTTATTTTACCATCATGAAATGTGTTATTTTTGGCCCATTTCAGTCGTTTGGGTAAAACCGTGTCGCTGATATATACCCCTTGGACCCGTTCCTGTTCGGCCCCCCCCCCAATCATTTTTTTTTTATAAATCGACACCGCTGCTGCAGACTGACCTGACCTCTGGCCGGGGTCAGTAGGCGACGTACCTGGGATATACCTGGGATGCCTACGCACATGGCCTATTTGAGGTTATCGACACTGGTTTATATAATAACAAAATATGAATCGAACCATGTTTTTAATTTCTCCAGATTCACACTAGTTGATGAGCTATTCCAAAGACCCCAAGAACTGGCTGGTAGCAAATAGTGACCTGGTAGACCCTAGATATGTTATCGCTACTAGAAGCAGTAGTATGCGGAGACTATTGCATGTGTTTCCGATTTTAAATGTAACTTCATTTATTAAACAAACTGTACATCGGACACATTATCTACGCAAGCTGGCCTAACCTTTCCTCATTCACTCGCCAATTTGCGGTCCTACCCCTTCCCACGACCCCCACCACACACACACTTCAGACAATCAACTGACATTCGTTTACGCTCGGAACCATAATTCCCGGTGACACTTAACCCGTGCACCGCTGGGGGGGGGGGGCAGAATCTGCCCCCCCCCCCTCTCCCGGATTTTCCCAATAACTTGAAAACTATGATAGATATGAACTTGTAACTTTCAGTACCTTATGCTGCTTCAATTCTACGCCTTCGTACTAAATTTAAATGACATTGATACAGTGTTTTGGGAGATAATGACGTTTTAATGACGTCATGTCATGCCATTTGTGGTGGAAAGACGATAAATGTTTGACAAATCGTACAAAATAAGGTTTTGAAGCAAATTGCAAATACAAAACGTCAAAAGAAAGAAAATGACATTCTCTTTAAAATGGATGTCTCGGTTTTTCAAAGTTTTGGGTTTCTGACCCCAAAAAATAAAAATACACTTTTTTGTCGGAAAAAAATCCACATTAGTGGATTGGTGAATTTCTTAAGTTCGAATACCAAAATCAGGTGACCGGTCCAAACACGTGGAGAAAAAATGGGGTACTTTTTGCCACAAAAAGAGGCGCCCTCATGTGGGGGTTTGGCGCCCTCTTGAGGGCTTTCTACGGATTTCTAAATTGACGGATTTCTAAATACGCCACTGAGTCTTTGAAATATCTACTGTATATGTGGAGAAGTAAAAGGATGGCTAGATTGATACAATTATGTTCTATAAATATGCGTCAATAACCAAAAACCTAGGGCCGTCCATTTATCACGTTAGGCAGAAGGGGTTGGAAGTTGACGCCGGCTGGAGGTTGACGCGGCCCCCCGCCGGATCACGTATTCGTGTTGTTATGTGTGGGAGATTAGGGGAATCCGGCAAGAACTCGCATACAGAGCCTTGTTCACGACCTCCTGCTGACGGGCTGTCCACGGCTGCCCAAAACGGCAGCACACACCAATCTACGTCATCACCGGCGATTACTACTTGAGCACAAATGCTGTCGATTAACGATACATATCCTGGCGTCCTTGCTACGATAAATTTACTCCTACAGCTAGGTAAGTAGCATAGCTTATGGTACCTAATACCAACATAAACAGTCAACTACAATTATCGCAGACTTACTCCATATCCATCTTCGCTTCTTCAAGCCTTTCGCTTGGAGATCATTGGTTGTTTATCGACGCTTCACGTTTGGAAATTGCCGCGTGCGCCAATTTGTGTTATCTTCTGCCCGGCTGACGCGATTTTCCGGCAGCAGCGACAGGAGGAGGCAGCAGAGGTATGACGTCATACACTGTACCCCTCCTCACATCGCATTCACCCCACTGGTCCACGCTAATTGGTCGATACGTTTTGACAGCAGTAGGCAGCAGCAGTCAGCCCGTCAGCAAGCGTCGTGAACAAGGCTCAGGACAATTCAAAACAAGAAATGTCATCAAGCTTGTATTACTAATGAGAATGTTGGCAGTTACACTCGGCTTCCCTTTAAGACACACGCCAGACACACGTCACAACAGATCCAATATTACAGCACGACTATGTGTGAACATCAGTTTGACATCACTCCCTCACACGTCACAACAGATCCAATATTACATCACGACAATGTGTGAACATCAGTTTGACATCACTCCCTCAGCTTGGGGACTAAATAAAACATGAAACCACCAAACCAAAAACATCTTAATTAAGCCACATCACTGACAGACACTGACAGACATCACTGACATTACTAAAGAAAGCTCATTGATGAAGCTCTTTCCATAAACAAAGCTTATTGATGAAGCTTTTTCCAGCCAGTCACATTTTAAGCTTGGGACGTGTGGTGACTACAAATACATGTCACGCTTGTGCTTCTGGATCAGATTGTACACCCTGCACTTCACATCCTTCCACGAACGGCGTGAAATGTCGGGTTCTTGGCGGATTGCGGTAATGCACTCCAGCATTCCCGGACACTTCAGCGATTTGATGCACTGGTCCATGTGGCGCTCGACCGCCTCCTTCTCTTTCTCCGTCCACGGCGTCTTTCGTTTCTTCATCCCCATTTTGGGTTTCGCCTGAACCAGTTCTTTGACATTCGGTCTTGTCCCATCCCTTCGCGGTCTCTTTCTTTCTCCCGACGTTCTATCGTCCATTTTCACAGATTCTTGGGCAAGATTCTTGGGCTATGTCTCTTCCGCACACGGCCTCTTCCCTGTTTCCCTCTCCGATGTTCCCTCGTCGTCGGTTTCTTGTGAATCTGCGAGGGGATCCAGCTGGTCAAGGGTCAAGCCAGCATAGGCCCCCATCCCCTTGTTCGCCGCAAGCAATATTTTACTCACTTTTAAAGCATAGATCGTTCTTTCTGGAAGGCGATAAAACTCTCTGTGCACCCGTATGTCATGCCCAATAAAACGTGCGACGACATCCATCTCTGTTCAATTTAGTTGCAAGAGCTGCAACATAGTTGCCAGTTGCTTCCTGCAGTTTGTTGCGGTGATGTTTTCTGCCCCAGCCCGACGTGCGACATCGCGGAAACCGTCGCTCCCGCGAAGCGCTGGGGCGTGGGCAGCTGTGGAGGCCACGTAGATGTAGGGATTTTCGGGGTGTATGCCCACTAGCTCCCGAGATGACACCATTTTCCCCAGGACGTCGACCATCTGTGACGTCAGGAGCATGGGAACGCCCCTCCCCCGTTTGCCTCGGATTTGCACGTGCATGAGGGCTTTGCACAGCTCTTTCTCCACGTCTGACAAGTGCTGCCCGATGTCATCGTTGACGTCACGGCTTCTTTTCTGGAAGTCATCGATGGTGAGCCGAGAAGTCTCTCCGGGCACCCGCCTGTTGAAGAGTATCACCTGCGTCAGCGAAACCCGGGCCAGTTTGGCATAGACCTCAAGGGAAGGGTTGTTTTTTAATTCAGCTGTGGCCTCGGCCATCTCTTCCTCGATTATGGACTGCATGTTTTGGACATCTTTGCTTGCAGGCATGTTGTCGGGCTGATTCCATTTGCGCTCATGCAATGTACCCAAGGCGCGCGACGATACTTGAACATGCCAGTCTTGCCTGTACAGTTGCAGGAACTCGTCAGCCGCCTTTTGCAAGTCACTGTCTCCTTGTTTGATGCCATTGAATTTTACTATTCCTGCGCACTGACCGATAGAGTAGCCGATCTTCAAAGCGACGGTAGGGCTTTGGTACTTGTTCTCCTTGAACCCTCCCAGCTCCCGTGCTGCCCTTCCCACTTCATCAAATCTGGACGGGTGGATGTGCTCCTTGAGGGTGGCATCTGGTTTTGACGAGCATCTTGGAGAGCAGAACTTCGAGGCCCGATTCCAAGCCACTTGGGACAGGGAGGATAGCTCTCCCAATGGCTTGCACGCGTTCGTGTGTGTCCTTGTTGCATGCATGTCTGTATAGGTTCCTTCTCGAGAAGAACCCGCGACACTGGTCGCATGGCAGCATGTCCTCCTTCTTTACATGTTCGTCTTTGGGAGGGCGCCTCGCTGGTATGATAGTGCCAACACCATCTCGTATCACACCGGAGTTGTGTGCGAAGTTTCCGCGGTGGATGAGCCTTTCAAAGGCTGCCCGTTTTCCTTTGCCCGGTGGCAGCTCGTTGGCTCTTTGTACATCCATCTCGTGTTTGTGCTTTCTCGTAAGGTGTCGGGCGAACTTCGACTGCGGTTCGTCGCAGAATGGGCAGACGTTGCATTTAGAAGATTTGTCAGAGGGCTGCACGCACACAGCATCCCCTCCATCTACTGACGCTAACTGGACCTGTGATGCCGATGACGGAGAGCGAGATGGAAGAGGAATGGCCGCATCAGGCGTGTCCTCGCCTTCGTCATACTCCTCACTGTCCTCGTAGTCGTAGCCGTCTTCGCCTGCTAGTGGTTCAAAACTAGGGTTGCCATCACTGTCACCTGTGGACAAAGGAGAAATATATTGGCGAAATGTTACAAATTAGCGGACCTTTCACAGTAACAACTGCAGCGCATACAACACACATCGAATACCCAAAATGTGGCCCATTTCAAAATTAGACTTGGCCATAAGTTTGATAACTTTACTGCAAAAACGTGTTCGTTTTATGTGCATATTGTGTTGCATTTGATTAGCATCAATGCAAACTATAACTATTGAAAGAGTTTGATAAGAGTTGGAGAACGTTTAGCAACTTGTTCATTGTTAAAAAGTTGTTCAAAATGATTATTTGAGCTAATAATGTATTATTTTAATTAAAAAAGGCCTAACAATTCTAACGCGTTTCGATTAACAAATCAACATCACAGAATGATGAAAACATCACCGTTTTTAGCGACAAAACCCAGGAACACTATCACGAGTCAAAGACTTCAACACGTCCTCTGGTGGGAACATTTCATCGCTTTCGTACTAAAACACCGTCGATGCATTCCCATACTGACATACGCTGTCATACACGTTTCATCATTCTCTGATGTTTATTTGTTAATCGAAACACTTAGCATTGTTCGGCTTTTCTTTTGATTAAAATAATACATTATTAGCACAAATAATCATCTGGAACAACTTTTAATATTGAAAGAGTTGTTCCAGAATGTTAGAAGTTCGTTTTCAAAATAACTAGCAGTGAGTTCAAAAGAAGCTCACTTTTAGATTTGTTCTATTAAACCGTGCCGTACCGGTAGTTGGCGCCACTCCGACTCCATTCGAACTCGGCTCTTATGGGACACAGAATAAAAGCTCCAATTCTAAAAGCATGCTATCAGATCCTCCAATTTCGGAATTCCGCTTGTGACAATGTTATATAATTCAATAAAATATGCACTCACCGGCCCTTGGATTGTGTGACGATCCAGGGAACACAGAATGTCGACTGCTTGCCTTCCTCACGGTGCGCGTCCGGCCTGGAAGTGATGTTTTTTTTAAAAGAAACCTAGCATATCTCAGGGAACGCAGCTTTGCATCGTACACATCAGCATCATTTGCGAAAAAAGAGGATGACAATATTGTTAAATGTAAATACACACTAGCGTACCATAGCACGGGGGTGTGACACACAGGATCGTGATTTCTAATGAGCTGAGCAGATGGGACGGCACTAATCGGAAACGATTGATGAGTCCGGTGACATCTCACGTTGAATTGCCACCTCGGTTGAGGCGGGAGATCGCGGACAAGACGGGACCGACACCGAGTGCACGGGCAGCTTCTGAAAGTAACGCGAGTAACGGAAACGATACAACGTGCGGCTTTACACTACCACAGGACGAGAGACAAGAAACACGATTTTATTTCTCGATTTTATTATAAACATGCAGTTGAAAAGATAGCTTATAGCACTCCATTATTTCTGTATCACCTTTTTATCGAGCCATAGCCATAGTCATAGCCTTCACTTCTCAGATAGCTGCTTTTGGAAACACCGAGGGAATACTCGTGCCCAACTTACCGCCGCGGTCTGTGCGGGGGATGGAGTGCTGGCACACGTCTGTCCTGCTCCCTCTCTCTGTCCTGCGCACGTCTGTTCCTTCTCCACGGTGTTCGAAAGAGCACCTTCTGGAGAACACTTGCCAGCATCATGGAACGATCGACCTGTAATGATATGGGGGAGGGGGGGTCAACAGGGTATTTATGTGCAACCACATGATCGTTGTGGTTGCACATAAATGTTATCCGATGCATTGCGATAACATGAGGAAAATGGTACAGACATTCGACATAAGCTGATGTATTTTCAATCTAACCTGGGACGATCACGAACTCATTAACGATTACAAGACAACTAACTCTGAGGCGCGCAATGGTAACCACCCAACAGTCACCACCCATCGCGAAGCTAGGACGAATACATGACCTTTAACTGAGCTTGATGTTTGAAATTGTTAACTGGCAGGTGAAAATGACGACCAGGCCGCTATTGTCATCTACATTCTTCTCAAAAAGTGTATTTCATTGAGGATCTCCTAGCCCTACAGCGGAACTAATACAAAAAAACTAGCGATTACAAGCATGGCATTAGTCAGACGTAGACTTGGTTACTACAACAAATATTTGTCTACCATTGGAAGATCAGCGTCATAAAATCAAGAAAATACCTGGACTTACCAAACACCTTTGCAGGGAGGACGTTAAAGGGACTGTCCCACCTTTTTGAAACTTGTCGAATCACACTTAATTGAATGCTTACATGTCAGGCAAGTTCAGCTGAACATGTTCGTGAACTTTTTTCCCCAAAAAATTGTTTATCTTGGAAGATATTCAACTTTTAGTTTTAAGCTTGGGTTGGTGACGTCATATGATTTTTATATATATAATAACAGGTAAATCCTTTGTGCTGCCAAATGTATGGCACAATTTTTTGTCGACATCTATTGCGCAGATAAAGCGACCCATCCGGTGTCTAGATTGGCTTAGATTGCAAACCACCCGAGGATCAAGAAATGAAAGATTAAAATATTTCAAGGCTGACCTTAAAACAAGTCGACTATCATTACCAGTTGGGTAAAGAGACACGACGCTGTCGGTGTAGAGGCCCTATTCAAATACACATGGGCCTTATTTTTTTACAGATGTCAAAATCAAACTCGAATATCTGTTTGATTAGAGCATTGTGGTTGTTTTAGCTGCTACCATACTTAATTTAAAATCCAAGCCATCGAAATGGTTATCTCAACTCAAATATAATGTTAAAGGGAAATAATGACCCTTTTCCCACAAAAATGGAGTTAGCACTTGAAATCGCCAGACGAGACCAAAATATATTGTAAATTCATCATATTTTGCATGCAAACTTTCCTACCGAAAGATATTTCAAGTTATAGTTGATAAGCGTTCCACACTTTTAACGATCGGTACTTGCAAGTACTTTTGGTCCTCATCAAACTGCGGGCTTTTCCCGTATTGCTTTTTTACGCAATGGAGTGGAAAATATATTGTGCGTTCTGCTTGTGATTATATGCCCGCCGATCTTCTAAAACTAACAGCGATTGGAAAAAGTGGCAATAAATTCGGAAGCTCATCGATACACATCAACGGCGACATAGTTAGTGGTTGCGACACTCAATTTTTGCAAATCGATTCATTTGTTTTCAACATTAGGAGTTTTGTATAATTTGTCTGTGGCTGTATACAACACTATGCTTTATATTATCATGAAAAATAATACAAAAATCCCCAAAAAAACTAACAAACAATAACACAAAACTGGCAATTAATCGGAAGCTCATCGATGCACATCGACGGCGACCTATTTAGCGTCGGCGATTTGTTTTCAAAGTCATTGTCATGCTTCTCGGCGCACTTAACCATTTGTGGCGAGTTGTTCCTGATTAGTATACCCATTACCCAAGTCCCGTAGCAAGCTTCGTTAATAATGTCACTGGTGCCATTCTTGTGTAGCATTGCAAAAATATATCTGATTTTGAGTTGAAAGCTAATTAAAGACTTATTCATTTTTATTTTTTAGTTTGAATTTTCTTGTCAATCATTATTAAAGGTATTTTATCACTGTATTTCATAGTAGTTGACACTACAGAAACTTATGACATAATAATATTGTATTCAATATGCATTTCCCTCGCCTTTTGCTATTGTGGCGCAGTGCCGATTGCTTTGCGAAAACTTGCTTGCCTGGGGTTCAAATCATTCCGCCCTTATTTCATTCGAGTTGGTATAGTTTGCATGTTGTTGTTATTCATGACTTATACTGATAGTCAGTCATGCATCACGGATGCTTCACGGATTGCTTCACGGATCAGTTTGATCGGAAACGTCACAGAGCCTCCAAAAATGCCGCACTCGATGTAAACAATGGTAGGGAAGGACGAATTTGTCAATGACCTTCATGAAGTTCACAAAGTACTTGTTTTTTATTTGTTTTCCAAACTTACAACTTTGAATTTGGGAATAATTTTATTTAATTCTTAAATTTAAATAAAATTATTTTAAAACCATAACGGTAGCCTAAGAAATTGTTGCTAACAAAATCAAAAGGTCATTATTTCCATTTAAGGTGGGAAAGTC